>BLKR01010181.1:0-66096 GCA_011170035.1 Teleogryllus occipitalis
ATTTATGAACTTTATCAAATGACCAGTATACTACATAATTTTCCGATAAGAAAAACGATTATAATTGCATATTTTCAATTGTTCATATGTATATTACATTTGCAAAAATGCAAAATACTGTCTTTCTCGAATCGTTAGGACTTCTAGGGAACCATTTCAATAAAAAAAAGTAAAATTCAAAGACCAGCTGTATATTTATCATTAAAGTAACAATTAAACTAGATATTAAGCAATTAATTTGCATCTCATGTCAAAATTATTTTGCTATCATCAAATCAGGGGCAATTTGGGGACACTCCCCGGCAGGAATAGCGCACATTTCGGAATTGTTTATAAAATTGTTAATTGTTGCAAAATTGTTAATTCGCAGTTTTCGGTTCTGGGACATCAGAAAACCCTTCCCACTTTAGAATTGCAAAATTTGGAAATTGTTTATAAATTTTTAAATTTTACAAAAAAAGTATTGCTTTTTTAAAATTGCCTTTAAACGAGATGTAAAATTCCGCAATCCGATTAGCGCTTTCTTTCGTTTTCGAGATACGTAATTGTTTATAAGAAATTAGCATGTCATGACAACTATTTTTTTGGCAGTTCCCACGTTAAGCTTTTCTACAAGCCGTTTTGCAACGGCTCGCTTAGTTTCTCCGGCAAATACATTTGAATTTCCTAACGGGGTGGAGGGGACAAGCGGCCACAACGCTTGCATTAATTGCCACGAAAATTGTCGTTGGTTAGATATTTCTGGTTTTCAGCTCCCTAATTTTTCATTTTATTCTAAATACTTTAAGTTCCATTTGTTTAACAATTACAGCATAAATTTTAAAATACTTCCTGAGTCGGCTACCGAAAAATCTTCAACTTGGGAGCAAGAAAGATCAATTGGCTTCCAGAAATACCTCCCGGTGAAAATTGCGTCCTTCCTCCACACGTTTCAAGGCGAAATAGGCTGAGCTTGTAAGCGTAAATCGTAACACTCGCTTTCCCTCGAGAAAGCCTTTATCCACCTTCTTAGGAAGCCAAATCTTTACATATTAAATTGTGGAAAATTTTTCAAATTAAATATACAAGAAAACAATAATTTTGCATTAATTGCCCTGACGTATAAATATAGACATTAAAGCTTCCGGCTCCTCAGTATTCACACGTTCCAAATACGAAATACATTGTTAAAACATTCACAATTTCATTCTAACCAGTAAGTCTGCTGCCTTTAGAAGCATATAGCATCAGCATGGAATATGCGAAAAAGTAATAATACTATTATAATATTGTATTGACATATGTTTATTTATGGACACTTGTAATTGAAGGAATGTGAACTTACGTATGCAGTTAAGTAAATTTCAATGAAGGTGCAAAGTTTGCAAATAAACATGTTTTTAAAATTCAATTATTCGAAGTTCAGAACAATTCCTAGACGCATTCTTTTCCATTCGACACTAACACGCCAATGATTTTTGACACTACCCTCTGAATCGAAGTGAATTGTTTGAGGTCATCGCTTATCGCGTCAAAATCATGGAAGTTTACACGTCTTCGAAATACGTATACGCCGAGGTCATCTTCATGAAACACAGAAAATCTCGTATGAAAGAATCAGTCGTCATTTCAACAATGAAGCTACTACGACATAATAATCATAATATCCTCAATTTCGTTTACTTATTGTGTTCTTTCGAGCGTGCTCCGTGTCTCTGAGTAGCAAACATTAACATAATCGTTAAAATTAAAAGTAACGATTTAGGATGAAGAAGTTCACATCTCCTTATAATTGTTTGTAGAAAGTCATATCAGGTTAGTATTATTGTCAATAAAATTATAGTTTTATTTAATTTGAAATAACTGCTTGGATATTTTGGGGTTTAATTAAGAAAATTAAGCTACCCGAAGTTGACGCTATGAAAAGTAAACATTTAGAGGTTTCCACTACGAGACGTATTTAGTCATCCCTATTCATTCGCTTAGTATACAGCAATCGCTTTCATTTATCATCGATCATGTTACATAGGGTTTCTAATGTTTATATGATACCGGGTGTCCCACCAAATATGGACCACCCCCATAACTTCTAAACGGTTCAGGGTATCGAGTTGCAGTTTTCGCTGAACATTGCAAAATCTTGGGGCAGGTAACATGCTGGTAGAGGAATTCTCTATAATAGTTTTAGTTTTCGAGAAATTTAATCATCTCTGATTTTTTAAATTGAACTATATATTTTTTCATCAGCAATGTTATCATCATGAATATTGGAATAAAATGATTTATCATATGTTAGTATTTTAAGACTAATTTGAGTATAAAATTAGATTTTTTGGCATCAGATTTTCAAGTAAACGTGTAGCCTTTGCAACAGTCGCCGTTTTGGGAAGGTGGCCTTCGCGACGTTGATACTGTTTTGTGAAGAGAGGAGTGTAAGAGAGATGACCGTGTAGGATGAAGGTGTAATTGCAGCAATCCATGATCTTGACATGAAAAACATATGAACAAACATCAATTTTAACGATCTGAATGAGAATTTTTTCCCAGTTGTTGATCTGAGTTGAACTTTTCTTCTTCTGAAATTCCAAATCAACGATAATAGAAAAGAACGAAATAAAAATATTGTAGCGAAAACGATAATAATAATAATAATAATAATAATAATAATAATAGTAATAATAATAATAATTATTATTATTATTATTATAAATGTCATTTCTAAATTTACAAAACTCGAACTCAGTGCAGAAACAAGCTATCACTTTAATATATGGGAAGCGAATGAATTCTTAAAGATTTTCATTGTAATATCTTGATTAATTCATCAAATAATAGATAGGTAGACATTTTCTCTTATTATTCACAGTAACTTAACTTACTATTTAAACACGTACTACCAGAAGAACAAAGTAATAAAAAACTTGAAATACTCTTGACAGTTCTATCAGTGTAACTACCAAACTTTAACAAAAATGCATATCTGCATTCGCTACTGTTCATTCGGATTAGAGAGTTTCTCATTTCATAGCGCCAAGTGCTGCCTCAAACTTGAAAATGCAGAAGACGGAAGTGTACAGTTTTCTTTTCCATTCAAGAACAGCAGGCGTATGGTTGCAAAGTGGACGAGTGATCATTTTAATTAAAAATGACATTTACCAACGAAGAGACGGTGGTTGGCTTCTTGTTCAGTTTGAAAATGATATTTATTATTATTAACATCTTCTTTACGATACCAACTTTTTATATCGTTCTTTGGAACGATCCATGTTTTGAAATTTTAGTAGAAGGCCAGTTAAATCCAAATAAATAAATGGAAAATGTCTCCCACTCTGATTGGTATTTCTTAATGTGATTGGTCAAAATTGGTATTTCTTAGTGTGATGTCTGTGCCATCACCAAGAATTACTGTAGTTATACCTCTTATCCCCCACTGCCACCCCTCTCAGTCAAGACGCAACAATCTAGACGTCGTGATGGCCACCTTCCCTAAAAGCGAGAGTTGCAAGATCTGCTACACGATTACCCGTTTAATTCAAAATCACGTGTCAGAAAGCCTAATTTTATACTCAAGTTACTATCAAAATATTAGCAAATGATACATCATTTTAATCCTCTTTTCATGGTCTCTCCATTGCTGGTGATAAAAATATATAGTTCCATTTAAAAAATCGAAGATGATTAAATTTCTCGAAAATTAAAAATATTATAGAGAATTTCTCTACGGCTTGTTACTTGCCCCATGATTCCGCATTATTCAGTAAACACTTCATTTCGATTTTCTGAACTGTTTAGAAGTTGTGGAGGTGGTCCATAGTTGGTGGGATTCCCTGTTTATGTAATAACATTACAACTGCATTCTGACGGGCAGGAATTCGGGCTCTGTAATTATTCTTTTTTGCATGTAACCTACTCTGTGGTGTGTGAAAGTGTATTTATTTATAAATATATTTTTACTTTCTCGTAAACATTCGGAGTAACAAAAGTAATATTTAGAGAGGTATGAATGTAATGTTGCAGTAAATCGATGTCGAGAATTTAATGGAATTACACGTTTTGGGGTCTTAAGTTACCAAGAGAGTGTTGTTATTATATCAAAACGTCCGACTCTCCGTCCATGTGTCCGCTGGTCTGTCTGTCTGTTTCTCTGTGAACACGTGTGTAAACTATTCGTAGAATTTTTGTCAAAACTAATTTTCTATTAACAATCTGGCCCGAATCGAGGCCCTGCGATTTTGAAAATAATTCTTTAAATTTTGGGGTAATTTAGTTGAAGCCCCTGGGGAGCATTTTCAAACTTTTCTTCAAAACGGCTCCAAAGTTTTTCGACCTACATATGTAATCACAGTCGAACATCCGCCAACGGCGGAACTCTAACTCCAGGGCCTCGTGGTCAGTAACGTTACAGGGAAAACTGTATCGATGCCACTGAGCTATCGCAACCTTTGCAACGTGTACTTAAAAACATTGTAAGTCTTTTTCCATACAAAGTTTTAATTTTTCAATATTACAAATATTCAATTGTTTCATATTATTCGTGCGCATAGTAAATTTAACTTAAAGCTTCCTGTTGAATCGTGTGTAACAAATCGGACAAATTGTATATTTGAAAAAATTATTACAATACAATTAATTAATTATTACAATTAATACAATGAAGATCTATTGAGTGACAAAATGATATTCCTCTAAAACTGAAAAATGTACCGAAACGAATGTTTGCTATTCTGGCAGTTTTCTGTGTACTATTCGTTACTTCTGTGAACGTTGTCTGAAGAATACACTGCGTTAGACGAAAGATAATTATACATATTTCTTTCTTAATGTAATCTGCTCTTCATTATTAGTCTTTCAAATCATCTCATGTGCACGTTTCTTAAAATATGAGTGTTTTTCGCAAAAGTTTGAGTTATATGGTGACAATACATATGTTTTCTAACACCACCAATACACATGCTGGAGATTTATTTCCAAATGAAATCGTTTTAAATACTAAATTTTAAAATACGTTTTATTTAAAAATTTGTCTGAAATAAACAGTAGCTTCTGCGATTTTTCGAAAGAATTTTCTGGCATCAAGAACACTGTAATATTCAAAACACTATATAAGTAACCTGCCGAAGGACAATATCGTAGCGTATTTGGTTGGGTGGCTTCTTCTTGTGCTGAAGATCTCGGGTTCAAATCCTTGCATGCACTACTCATTTTTTATTCTGTACATTAGTGTATGTATCTGACAAATGACTTTGAAATCAGTTGTAGACGTGGAATTTTATATATCGTTTTGCTTTTCAATAATTATATATTTTTTTGTCTCTCAGCCGTGTCTATGTCGTTTCCTTAAGGTTTATTAGAAGAATGAAGTGTTAGTAGTGTAATAGTTGTAATATGTTACGTAACCGTTACCAATAAAACAAGAAAATAAGACCGGTTTTTCTATTGTTTGTATTGGTAGTCAGATGAATAGAAAGTGAATAACTGCGTCAGTGGTAGGTGCTTTTTTCAATTAAGTATTTTCGAGAATCGACTAATTATCAGCTGCACTGAAACCCTTATTTTCCGAAAGAAAGCTGTAACGGCTATTCAAGCCAGCAGTGTAATTTTTGTTATCCTAGCTGGGAAGCGATAACCGAGCAAGTGGCAACAGCTCAGGATTTGGCAACAGGGCATTGGACACAGGAGGCCTGTGGACGCCGCTTGGCCCTTTAACACAAGGATGGTTTCTTCATTGTAGGGAAGAAAGTGAGAGGGAATTATGTGAGCTTATTGCACTCGTCGGTCACAAATCATGTGCGATCGCGCCATGTGTCTGCCTGAATTTTGACATTTGCAAACACGTTAGGAACGTATGTTAGCACGTAGTTTAAAAAATCTGTTCCTCAATGCTTCTGTGCGAAATTGGTTGTATTTTGATCTGTACGAGAATTCGTAAACGTGTTTTAAATTAAAAATTTCACAAAACAATATGAATATCGTTATCCATTTTTAACATGAATAAAGTAATATATTTACCCAACAGAAACGTGAATTATGAAGACAGAATATTAACAAAAGAATTGGGATCCCTTAGACCAGACTTGTGCATCAATCAAATGTCCAGTAATAAATATAGGTCGGACATTTAAGCGGTAAATATTCTTATATTTGGTGCCCTCCCTGGTTACTAATCTGGTCACCCTAGAGGCGCCACTAGATCATAGCTACCTTAAAACACTAAGAAAGCAAATTCATTCACTTCTTAAATTTCCTAACGTTCACTGATCGCATATGACCCTGTAGGTCATATGTGGTCAGTTATGGGATTGAAAATAGAAAATACAATTTGTCTAATAAAAAAATATTAAACATGCATGTCTGAGAGACCGAAGTTTAATTGACCCTGCGACTACGGCAACGTTGCTGAAATCTATGTTGCAAAGACTAGAGACAATAATCAAAGCAAATGGAATTCATACCCAGTATTAAATAACGTAATATGTTTTGTTCAACAGGTGTGTACGAAGACTTTTTAAGCTTACAAAAACGGCCATTTTATTTTGTTTCCAAATATCAGAGAGTTGGTAACATTTTGAACTTTTGTAATATAAGGGAATAAGAAGAGTTTTCTTAATTTCTAAACTTGATATCTTTATTCTTTCTAACATATCGTTCGTATTAGATTCGTAGAAGTTTCTGCTAGAGTTTTCTAGTTGTTCGTAAGACCGTCCTTTGGCCTAAGCAACTGCCATGAGTCCCAACTTCAGACGGGGACATAGATAATTGAAATAAAATACAATAGTATCCCCAATAAATTTGTATTACACTCTTAAAGCCCATAAATATGTAAAGGCATTTTTTTTATCATTTTTACTGTTCACATAGCTTCTTAAATATCGCAGGATTATTGATAAAAGTGATCAATTCCAAAAATTTGTGGTTTTGGATAAAAGGCATTTACAGGTATCTAAACCTTCTAAAAATTAGTGTACTTTTTTCGTTTTTCATAGTATTTATTGTAATGCTACATCTTCCAAATTATTATCGTTTTAACATTAGTTTAATTTTTTGTTACTTAATTGGTCAATTTTCGCAAAAAAATTTGCAATTTTTTCAGTTGTGGGAAGACGCTAGAAAAATTCAAACTTTTGCAATTTTTGAAAATCCTGTTAACCGTGAAAATAGAACCTATGCCACTTTTATAAATGTATTTTGCTCTGTTATTACAATAAATTTAAAGAAAAAATTTTGAGCAAAACTTTTGAGAAAATTTCGAGAATGTCCATGGGGCTTGATCTAAAACCCCCCAAGTTTTAAAGAATGGTTTTCAAAATTTCAAAGCTTCAACTACAGATAGATAGACAGATGTTTCTTCAATTTGAAAAAAATCCTACGCATGGTTTAAGCGCTAGTAGTGTTCACAGACGGACAGACGGCGGGCGTTTCGCTTGCAATTGAGTTTTCGGTATCAAGGACCAACAAAATAGGAATTCTGGCTACATCACATATTAGAGGACTTTTTTCTCTTAATTAAGCACTTCCACTTTTTCGTTATCAGGATCCGGCAATGAATTTTTTTCTGCCGGAAATCCACCGTTTTTTCGCGCAACATTACATAAACTTTCATAAACATTACATAAACATTAATTAACGCAAAACATAAACATTAATTCGCGCAACATTACATAAACATTACACTTTCTCTACATTACGTATATTACTCCGTATATACGTAGGTATGCAAGAAAGTAAAAATGATATTTCATTAAAATCTGTCTCCTATTTATAATATACTCGTATAACTGTGTTCAGCATGCTCTTAATAATTCACTTGACCACAATAAGAGCATCAGTTAATCCCATACTGCAGTTAAGTGAATCATTTTTTCGTCTACGTTTCTGCATCCCACGAAATTTGCTAAAACTTGAAAGTTAATAATTTGTATTACTGTTTCTTATACTAACTTCATATTATTATATAATAAGTTTGGCTAACTTAAGATAAACAAATGGAAAAAAATAAATAAAAAGCATATCTGGTCCAGTTAACCAAACTGTCCTGTATATCACTACAAGTAACTGGAGTTATTTTCTGACGTTAACTATCCACTCCACACAATTTTGCGTAGTGTAAAGATTATGGACAATGTACTGAAATTACATATTATAATGTTCTAACCGAAGTGCTAGCAGTACGTTTTTTCGAAATTTTTATCAATAAAAACTAATGGCGGCATGCATGGTAATAGTCTAGTTTTTTGATATTACAATTGTTTGGTGATGGAAACACCAGAATAACGTTCTTAAAAATACTATTAATTTTAACTTACTTTCATTGAGCGAAATAACTTCTTTACCCTGCGATAAGTTAGAGCCCTGATGAGTCCCAACGAAAAAAGTACGTCTTAATTCATTTATTCAGTACTTTATGCTAACAAATGAAGCTGAGTAATAATGTTATCTTCTAAAATATTTTGATGTTTCGATAGCAGGAAAGTCGTCAAATGATGACATTAAGCGACAGTGTTGCGTAATATTCATTTTCCCACTTCCCAGGCAATATTCTGCGTCCGTTTATTTTCTGACTCCCAATTTACAATTAGAGAAAGCGTACCTCCCCATCTCCGTTCTGATAGACAAACATTTTCTTGAGAAACTTCAATAAAATATTTCAATAGTCTTTAATTTTTTAAACTTAATTTAATTAATTTAAATTACTTCATTAATTTAAGTTCATTCACAATTAACTTTGTAATTGCAGAATTACATGAATTCAAACGGATTGGTAAGGTTGTATTAGTATTTTTTTATATTTTGCGATTAAATAAAAAAAATAGTACACGCATTGGTAGTGATGTAAAAAACCGATAATAATATAAACTTATAAACCCGTTTTTATATATTTATATTAGGAGACTTGAGATTTGAAATTATACGTGCAATTTTTCTTCTTGCAGCCGTCGACACTGTCGCTTTTGGGGAAAGTGGCCTTCGCGACCTTTCCCCTGTTCTCGCAAAAGTGCCGGCGCCGCGAAGGCAATCTTCCCCAAATGCGACAATGGCAACGGTTGCTAACAGGAAATTTCGTACATTTAGTTCAAAATCATATGTCTGAAAGAATAATTTTATACTCAATATACTATCAAAATATTAACGTATGTTACATCAATGCATTCGTCTATTTATGATTATCTATCGCTAGTGAAAAAAATATATGGTCCCATTTAAAAAATCAAAGTTAATTAATTTTCTCGAAAACTAAAAATGTTTCGAATTATATCTCTACCGCACATTACTTCCCCCATGATTCCGCATTGTTAAGCGAAAACTGCATTTCGATATCGGGAACCGTTTAGAAGTTATGAGGTGGCCCATAGTTGGTGGGACTCTGTATAATTCTATTTTTCAGAAAATTTTCATTACGAATTTTTCTATTTTACAATAAATAAGCGCTTTTTACAACAGTTATTATGTTTTATTTAATAAAAACCTCATGAAAACATTGTTCTCTTTTGTAATTGAGTTACCCACCTCCCGGGAATGTTTCCGCGCTCAAATTTATTTCGTTGCCCGCTGCAGCGACGATTTTGAGTGGCAGCACCCGCGAGGCATAAATAGGAACACGAATGCCCATGCGGGCAAAACTGACCGCCCTTGCTATAGATTCTGCTAGGATATTATTTGATTGACAGTCACAACTATTACGATCGCGACATTTTACAATCTTTTATTTTAGTCATCAATATTCCCTTCGAGATTCTGAAAATTTTTTTCTGAAGCTTGGCATATTGTCAGTTCACTCTTACTGCAGGTATTCTTCAGCTCACCGATCGCAATAAGACGTGACTTGAACCGAGAGTACTTGGAAACAGCAATATAGCTTAAATCAATAATAACATTGGCATCAGTTAAACCCCATTCCTAAAATACATTAACAAAATTATATAAGAAACAGAAAACTGATTAAAATGCAAACAAAATGAAAGACAAATAATTGAATTAAAACTATAATGATAATAGGACGCACTATTTGGTATCGCAATATTATAATAATTCATGAAGTCCGCAGAAAGGTTTCCAATCCCCAAAAGTTTTGTCCACGCTAGGAAACGAACTCGCTTAGGTGCAGAGAGTGGTTTCCATGTCCACTACACTATTATCTCCCCAAGAATCACAGCCCCTCCAACACAAAAAAAGTTGGACAGATTAACACATACTCATGAACGAGATTGAAGTCTGTTTCGAACTTTACGTGCGGTCTCACAGTCCGCGGTATCTACTAATGTTTGAAAGTAGGGTGTGACTACTATAAGTTTGAGATCGCCTGTTGGAATTTACGTGTTTCGGGAACTACTGTATGAACATAACATTTCAAGAGTTCAATTCAATAGCACGGCGACTAGAGCAAGTGACCTCTCTGAGGGTCATTTCAAAACATAGGCGCGTGAGGGATGTTATGTCCTTGCCTTCAATGGAAATGGAAACAACGTTAATTAATGTAAGGAAGTATATGGATTTAAAATATATGCATTAAAAAAATATTTTCATCGCAAAATTGCTCTCTCATTAAAATTAACTGAGCTCATACTTAATTTCCCATACCAGACATTAGAAATTTCTAACATTACATGTCAATTAGGTATAAGATCGATTATTACCAGAACAAATCATCAGATTGATGGCGTACTTCTCAATATTGTCTGTGAGAAGTATACAAATGAGTGTTATAATAAGAAAGAATTTTCGTCTTCCTAAAACATGTGTATACTGTTTAGTTGCATGTCTTATTTCTATATTTAAATGTGTGTAGCATTACAATGCAAACAAAACTCTTATTCGTTTATTATCTTGAATTTAAGTTATTTTTCACAATTTAATACACGACAAGAACATGTTCCCACAAAAGGGAGTAACGAAGCATTCTCCAGGGGAGGGAAGTGTTATTGGATTGGTGCCACATTCTACAGACTCCGCCTCTTATGCCTTTTAAGACGAGGAGAACGGGGAAATCTTCCGAGGCTAGGCCACTTGAATTACCAGAAGAGCCAATGATAAGCGTTGCTTGCCTTAGAGTTAAGGATTCCTCAAGCCCGGTGTCAAATATACATTATTACTCTTTAAATTATTATTAAATGAGAGATCGTTGAATTTCTCTATTGATATATTCATTACAGGTAAAAAATGTATGGTTCTATTTGAAAATTCACATGTGATTCAATTTCACCAAAATTAAAATTAATACACAGAATGTATCTGCTGCCTAAAACTTGCCTCGTGGAATAAATACGAAAATGATCTCTCATGCCACCGCACTGTCCAAAAGCATTTTGCAAAATAATTTGTTGATAATGAATTTCCTCGCTAGACGTTAAACATATTGGCATAAACTTTGCACCGCTGAATAGAATGCATCCAACCACAAAGAAATCTTCAAATTTGCATGATAACTGTTAGTCTCAGCGTTTTGAAATTTTCCATAGAATTTATTTATAATAAAACGTGTGTCAACGATACATGAAGAATCGAAAGTTAAGAAACAGCTTATGAGCAACAATTTCCACCGATTTGTCGTAAGTCACAAATCGTTAATACAATTTAATCAGCAGAAAGCAAGACACTGCAAAACTATTTGAATTTTATACTTGGCAGCTAAGATAGAATGAATTCGGGGCTGGAAACAAGTGAGGGTTGTCATCAGACGCTAAAATCCTATAAACAGTTGCGTATCTCGAAAACGAAAGGCGATAGCTCCGGTTGGATTGCGGAATTTTGCAACTTGTGTAAAGGGAATTGAGATGAGAGAATAAAAAAGAATTTCAAAATTTGTAAAATTGTAAACAATTTCCAATTTTTGCAATTCTAGGAAGGGTTTTCTGATGTCCCAGAACCAAAAACTGCGAATTAACAATTTTGCAACAATTAACAATTTTATATACAATTCCGAAATATGCGCTATTCCTGCCGGTGAGTGTCCCCAAATTGTCCCTAATTTGATAGCAAAATAACAATTGTGACATGACATGCAAATTAATTGCTTAATATCTAGTTTAATTGTTACTTTAATGATAAATATACAGCTGGTCTTTGAATTTTACTTTCTTTTATTGATATGGTTCCCTAGAAGTCCTAACGATTCGAGAAAGGCAGTATTTTGCATTTTTGCAAATGTAATATACATATGAACAATTGAAAATATGCAATTATAATCGTTTTTCTTATCGGAAAATTATGTAGTATACTGGTCATTTGATAAAGTTCATAAATTGTGTTTGGACAAGAATATTGGAATTTAAATATCTATAAGAACGTAATTGTTGTAAAATTAGTGTTATTTTATCTGATATCAATGTAATTTCTTCAAAAAGAATTGTGTTAAGAGTTCATATATATTTCAATAAATTTACTTTCATGTTCATACAAGTGTTTCTTTCATGTATTTTTCATTTGAAAATACTTCCACATCTGAACTGGCGGCGCCCGCCATTTTGTACGACGTAATTTTGTTAGGGCACTCCCCCCTGCGTTGAGATTGGCTACGATGGTTTGTGAGGCTCCGCCTGCGACGTTTCGTCATGACAAGGGCTGGCCAAGCCGTGCAAAAGCTGAACTTAGCCGCAGACGGCCGCGATCAATTTATGTTTCCAGTACTGTACATTATTTTACAACACTTTGCCAGATGACATTAAATTCGATAGAAAAGTTTAAATCCTAAGTAAAATCGTTTCTGCTGCATAACTGTTTCTATACAATTAGAGAGTATATCGAGCATCAAAAAGAAAGTAACATTAATTCTTTAAGGAAAGAAAAAATGGCAGTTTCCGTAGATTTTGATTTTCTAAAACCATGTTTTGAGTGAAAAAACGCTTCGTTTTTTTCTCAAAAGTTTCCATTCGCCTCTCTAATATTTTTGAGAAAACTGACAAAGAAAAAATTGGCCGGTAAATTTGATTTTCATTTTTGTTCCCTTTTTTAAAAAGTAGCTTAATTTTTGCTGTTTGAAAATATCTGGAAATATTCTTGTGCACAAGGAAGCATTGAAAATGTGAGTTAATGGGTGTATAATGACAGGTGCACAGTTTTCAATAAACAATCCGAAAATTCATCTAAACCAGATGAATATTTATTTTTTAGTTTACTGATTATTGTAAGGATTTCGTTGGAAGAAGTTTTGGAAATAAACATCGTGCCGAAATTTGTTTGAGAAGCATATGATGTTGATTTTTGTGTTTTTAGTCCCTTCGTAAGATCAACCGCAATTCTAGAAAAGTGTTGTTTGAAGAGATTCGCTACTTTTTGTGGATTACTTGTTTCTCTTTCAGTATCCTTTAAAACAACATTCTCTTCGAAATATTGTGATGACGTGGTCGTATTTTTTACGATGTTCCAAATTGCTTTAGTTTTATTTCTAGCGTTCAAAATATCCTCATTATTTTTCATTTTTGCCTGAACTATTATTTTCCTTAAAATTCTTTTATGTTCTCGGAAGTAGACATGGAAACCGGATGATACGTTATGATGTTTAAAAATAAAATACGTTTGTTTTTACACGATGTTCTAATTCCTTCTGTGATACGAGTATTACTTTTTCGCGAAATATTTAATTTTCTCTTTTTAACAGGGAAGCACGCGTTTAAGTGAAATGAAAGCTTTGAGAAAAATAAATTATATTTTTCATTTGTGTCAATAGCGATATAAACTGCCTCCCATGATTCCTTCAGTTAGTAGTCCGTAAATAATTTTATGTTAACTTTAGTAAACATATGCATGTTTTATTTATTGTGTCAGTATTCATGTTATTAGTAATTGTGAGAATTTGTGCATCGTGGTCACTGTAACTTAGATTATTCGTTATTTCACTTCTAGTTGAGGTTTTGTTAATTATTATTTGATCTATTGCTGTTTTTTTATATAAGTGTATTCCGTTCACTGTAATATCTAAATTAAAGAATGAATTAAATTGAGAAACTGCTCTTTTTCGTGGGGTTCGCTCAGAAAATCAATGTTGAAATCTCTACATACAATGGATTGTGATTTAAAAGAGATTAATTTTGTTCAGAATTATCTCTAGATTTTCTATGAAATTTCTCACCTTGTTGGAGGTCTGTAGATCTAAAGGAAGATAAGTTTGAGCGTAGTAAGATGTACGACTTATTTAAAAAAATTTCAACTGCATATTAATTGAATTCTGACAAGAAGGTAGAATCAATATTATTTCTTACGTAAATACACGAACCTTCGTAAGCAGAGCCCTTATTTGATTCCCTCGCTCTACAATAAGATCCTACAAGGTAAATACTAGGAATTTGGAGTGTGTTTAGATCATTACGAGATAACCAATGTTCTGTAAAGCAAAAAATATTTATTTGATTCAGATCACACTGTAATGCTGCCTTGATAAATTCAATTTTATTTGAAAGAGATTACACATTATGATGAATTATTTGAATATTTTGCATGTCCCTACACGGATGCTTTTCTGCTGCATCTGACGGTAGTTGCTATTTATCACATTTTTACCTCCAGTGCGTGGTCGAAGGAAGTATCGTGACCCAGCAGTGTTAGGAGGTGAGGAAGGAGGGTTACAGATGTGGAGGAATGAATAATGGAAGAGGTAGTACAAGGATTAAGTTCAGGGCGTCTCTTTCCAGTAGATAAGGTAATTGGGTATCACCTTCCGGTGATAAGGTAATTGGGTCCAAAGGGGTTCCGGAGGATGGAAGAGAACTAGGAGATGTACGTGGGGATGAGTCTTGGGTATACCCAGTATTCTATAAGATAATGCTGAGGTGTAAGGATGTGTTTTGCAAGTTCGCTACCGAGTGCAAGTTTTCCGACAAGGTTCAAGTGAAGACCATGCCGGGTGAGGTGTTTTTCTGAGAGAAAGTTAAGGTCAAATAATTTAACATGTGTGCCTCGCAGATGCAGTTTTAATTGGTTGTTTGCGTGTCTAAGTTCTTTGCACAGTGTTGGTTTCTTGTACCAGAAGGGACAGTCAAGATTACAATGTTCGTATTTTGGGCGGCGCGTTGTAGTTTGTCAACATGTTGCTCAGTGACTACCCAAATTGATGTCATTCTGCCCTCCTATGATGATGACTGTATCCCGTTTGGTGAGAGTTTTTGTGTGGGTGTCTAACTCACTGATCACGTCGGCAAACTTCCCGTTAGGTTTAAACACACACGTGACAGAGAAATTGGATGGGAGCTTCCCACTGAGCAGGGAGGAGATTTGTCGCCCATGGCTATCTGTTAGAATTAGTACCTTTTTGATGGGCTCAGTGGGAGTGTCCTTGTTTACTGTGGGCCAGGTCACGCAACTCTACGTGTCTTTGTTTCTTTGCGCTTGTTAGCCTGTTTGCGTCGGTTTGTGGGTGGACATGTCGATGATGGGAGGATTGGGAAGGCAAGGAAAATCATTGTCATAATCTAACATAGCAAATCTGTTACATATTACATCCCATACAATGGTACAATCTCAATAGTTCTTGTACGATATCGCGAAAGGCCTTAAGGTTCCCTAAAACGTTTTTACAGACACTTGTGAAAGTTATCCATGCCTTCTTTCAACATCACTCTACAAATCAACGAAATGTTTATGAGCCATTCATTTTCTAATTTGCGGTCCTTCCTTTATTTTTGCTTCACCGATCCTTGGTAGCTTCTCTCGCAAATACATGATTCCACATGATTTTTGTCCACGCTTTCCACTAGGAAAGGTGGCTCACCAGAAAGGTGGCATCAACTGATGTCACTGTCTCTGACCGGGAGGTCCTAGGTTCGATTCCCGACGATGACAGGATTTTCGACACTAGCTTGTCAGCTAGGTCGAATTCAGTCGCTGTCGAGAATTCTGGCGGCTGGCTGCTCTCTTTCCGTTGTTTCTCTGATCAACACCAAGAGAATACCGGAGCAATACCCTAACAAACCGGCCACGGACCGCGCGCGATCTTTCCTTTCTCTTCCTATTCATATCCTCACCCCATACACTAATATGCACTACGCTACCACTCATTACGGGAGACCGAACGGGAGCTTAGAGGTTTTCCCGGCTGGGGCGGTGCCCCGTTGGTGGGAGATGTATGATTGGGGGAAACCTCGCTAGTCGACGGTATGTCGGTGTCGGATCTCGCCATCCAGCGAGAGAAGACCACCAACTTGTCTTGCAAAAAGCAAGTACTACACTTACGGGACTAATGATCTTACTAGTTGAGGCATCCGGAATCACTAAAAACCAACCAATCATCCACGCTTTCACAAAGTACAGTGTAGGCTACCCCCAACACATTTTTGGGGTCAGCATAAGGAGTGTTAAGCACATTTCTCTGTCCAAGCAGTAGTTCAATCCGAACAAGACGTTTTTTCCACAATCGTGTTTTTTCTGTGCTGTCCCACTCACATAGAAAATAGAGCTTTGTGTACCCGAGCTGCATCTGAGCATAATTGCAATTACATTGACATCTCCACATATATTCCATTTGTTTTCACTTTCTCGTATACGTACGGAGTTTATATACGTAGCATAGAGAAAGTTTTGTAATGCTGCGCGAAAAACGGAGAAATTTTGGTAGAAAAACTGTCATTGCGGGCCCTGAAAACGAATAATTGGCTAAATCCAGTTGCTGAATTTAGAAAAATACTCTAATATGTGGTGTAGCGAGAATCCCTGTTTTATGGGTCCTAGATACCGAAAAATTAGTTGACGGCAAAACGTCCGTCAGTCTGTTTGTGAACAATAGCGCCTAAACCATGTAGGATTTTTTCCAAACTGAAGAAATCCCTGTCGAGTCGAAGTTTTGATATTTTGAAAAACATTCTTTAAAATGTGAGGATTCTATACAGAAACATTTGCCCCAGGGACATTTTCAAAATTTTCTCAAAAACGGCTCCAATTTTTTCTTTAAATTTCTTGTAAGGATAGAGTAAAATACTTTGATATCTTATCATTGATTTTGAGGGTCAATTCTGAATTTTAGCACCCAAATGCACTGCTTAAGAAGACAAAATTAATTTTGCTGTATTCCTTTGGTTTTTCAAAAATTACACAAATGTATTTTTTAATATATCTTACGCCGTTAATATGCACATATCCTGCAATTTGTAAACACTTTGTGCAATTTGTAAACACATATCCTGCCTTTGTGAGTGCTTCAAATAACTTCAAAAGAAGTTTTTCGAAAAATCAAAAACATTGTGTGAAAAAGAGCTTCAAATTTCGCATTTACAGTAACGCTTAAACGGCTGCAACTTTTTCAATGAAAATTCTCACTTAGAACGTGGTTTTACTCTTTTTTAATGTTCTTAAAGTAATATTTCGATTCTACTACTATAAACTGAAAATTTGACCAAAAAAATTACTTTGGGCGGCGATAGATAGCAGCTGGCAAGAGTATGGGGCAAGTCCAAATAGTCTCAGTCCAAAGAAAATGGAAAACTAATACGAGAAAGTCTGTTCCATTCTGTAACATCACTAGTGTGATGTGATAAGTGTGTGGAGCAGTTTAAAGTTCTCGCATGTTTCTTTCAGGTTAACAAATCGGAACATGTATTTGTATACCCTGCGCCTATCACGTACTTGTCCTTTACCCCCCCCCCTTCCCTGGCGATTAACTCCGGGATGGGCCCCTGGGCGTTAGCCCCTATCCTTACCCCTCGCAGATGCACAAGTACGCCTTTGAACTGGCATCTGGATCCCGCCAGAACGCAGTTGACCCTCACGGTTACCTCCCCATACAATGCCTGGGTCGGACCCTGCCAGCTCAGAGCTACTAGCTATCCAGGCTAGTACCGGAGTCAAAACAATGCGCCAATCACATGCGCCGGGAACAAGTTCCCTCCTCTTTGCCCACAGTATCGGGCCACTGCCACGACGAATCCGAGAGCCCAACTGTAACATTCACCTTTACGCACTGTCACGTTCTCAGGAGATGGTGGTACTGGTAATTCTTCACTTCAAGACTTACAGCAGATGGTAAATTAGGATATTGCACAGTTTTCTTCGCTTTTGAGTTCTGCCCAGCTATTTTAGACAGACCGGTCGCGTCATCCATTGGTTCTGGAGGGAACATGGGAACAACAACATGGTTGATTCGGAGGAATCATGGGAACAGCGAAAGGCATGTGACATGAACCTTTTAACCAGAATGTGAGGCATGTAACACGATTCACAGTATACATGGGGGGGGGGCTATTTTTTGTCCTGGTCGCCTACCTCACACACGAAAGAAAGTCCATAACACTTCTTTATCGGGGGATTAAGGTTTTGCTTTTACGATTTTAGAGTTAATTCTCCACAGATATTGTAGTGGTCACTCGCGTACCCTTAACAGGCCCGCCACAAGGGCGCAGCAGCGAGACGGTGGCGATCCCAGAAAATGCGGACGGTGCCCGAGAGAGGTCGATACAGTCGAAGCCGGGACGGGCGTCACGCTCCAGTCGGCGTGCCCGGGCACGCCACTCCCCCTATGGCCGGGCTAGTCGGCGAACCTTTAACCGGGAGGAGGTATAAAACCCTCCCCTCCGGGAGCAACCAATTAGTGTGAAAGTGGTTTATGATTCTAAGTGACGACGACGGTACGATACAACGGACTTCTCTTCTGGACACTGGTGATCCTGGTACATCTTCCTGGCTATTCTGTTAACTGAGCTAGTCCGTGTTTACTCTCTATTACATCGGTGAATAAAAAAAACATTTTATGAACTTCGCCTTTTTTGGTCACAACAGACATATCGTATTGAGGCAATTTACACAGGCATTCCTTCTTCCGAACAAAACTTCACGATTTTATTTTATGATTTCCCTTCTTCAATTATTTTTCCGATTTTTCGATATTGTTTTCGTAATTTTTCGATATTTCCGATTGTCTATAATATTTTCAAAACTTTTTCGATATTTCTTTCTTTCGATAACTTTCTAGTAAATTCAGAAATTCAAACTCATCCCATGTTTCCCTGCGTTATGCATGGTACAGCCTGATATCACGCATGGTTCTATGCCCCCCCAGCCACCGTTTCAGAGTAGCTGAGCAAATTGCCGTGATCAACAATTTGTTCAATACCACGTATTAATGTGTATTGCCCGAGTAATGAAAATATTGCTCGCAATCGTATTAAAGGTTTTAGTTGTGGTCCTTACAAGTTGGGCATCTCTGGTCTAGAAGATCAAAATCGCCTAGAAGGAAAATGAGCACTGAGAATTGTGATTTTAATGACAAAATTTGATAATCAATTTCGCTGTTAATGGAATATATATATATATATATATATATATATATATATATATATATATATATATATATACCTTATAAATTATAATTACAATGAGAAACCTTGGTGATAAATTGTTCGAAAAACTATTAGTGTTTAAGGGAAACATGTCTAATCGTATGCAATTGTAAATCATACCCACGTTTTGGGAAATTAAGAAACTGGTGCACTACTGGTTATATTTTGTATTTTCTAAACTATTTTAAAGTATTATTTTGTACCTAAAATACTTTTATGAAAGACACAACTACAAAATACAACTACAAAGTATTTTGTATCTAAATACTTTTTCAAGTATTTTGCCCAAATCTGTGAATTTATAGGTATATGTATATCTATATATATATATATATATATATATATATATATATATATATGTGTGTGTGTGTGTGTGTGTATTGAGACGGAACACACGTCATGGACCTGCCTCCGACGTGCCGCACACAATGCAACCTTGTTTTGACCAGGGGTCGTTAACCCTGAGGGTGGCGAGCACCGCTAGGGCGTTACCAGCGCCGCGCGGCAGCCTACTGCCGCGACGCCAGGCCTGTCAGGTTGTGGAATCAGTTTGCCTCTAGGAGGTCAATATTGGGTGTTGTGAAATGGATAGAACACAGGCCGGTTCAAATTCAAAGGAAACACATTAGTGACTCTGGTAAATATACTCATGTATTCTGAAACTTTTCTAGAGACGAACACACACACTTGAATACAAAACAAAATGGCAATTCTATTTACACGTAAATTTGAACAACGATTTCGTGTTCTTTACTTGATCTTAACTATAGTCAATTAATTAAAGAATTTGTACAAGTTAATTGTTCATGCAAGTCTTACAACTTCTGTACTCAAACGCTTCCTTTCAGTTTACTCTTGCCCACGATTGTGGCTCGAATCTAATTGTATCGAAATGTTCGACATGAACTTTCTAGTCACACATTTTGAATTCCATTTTTCTGAAATATTTCGTCTTTGCGGTCAGCATACCGCACGGGTACTCACGCTTCGGCGATTGGGGCATACGTAACCCAACCTCGGCTAATGCAGTGCACGGGACCTCGGTGGCTTATCGCTGAGAACGGCAGCCCGCTCCGCGGCGAACTTCGGCCTCGCGTCGCGCTGGTCGCTGCGCTGTTCCGTTCGGCAACCCGCGTCTCGCGCGGTGCGGCCTCCGCCCGTCGGTGAGCTCGTACAATCTTCTTCGGTCGCTATGGCCGCGCCCTCACGCCCGTCTTCTGGTTCCAACACACTCGCTTCTCTGGCTGTGTTGTAGAAGGGATGTCGCCTCGGCCTTCCACCTAAGCGATGCGGCGTAGTGGCGGCGATACGAGGGACGCCATGTCCGGATCCGTTCTCCTCACTGGACTTCGTGGCTCCCTTCCACTCGTCCGCACCGTCGGTGAATCTCGACCCATTAATTAGATCTTCCTTTCGTGAATGTAGCGCAGTGCCTTTTCTCGCGTACAGTTCTTGAGAAAAATAGCTCGGGAGCAGTTTCTTCCCCGTCTCCGTCGCTTCCGCACGTTCAGATTTTACTGGTAGCGCGTCCTCTCTTCAAATCTGTCTTTCTCGAAGATTTACAGGCAACTCTCCGACCTTCATCACTCGGAAGATTTCTAGACGACCACTCGATCGGCATTCTTCGGAAATCTCTCGAAAACTGTGTCTCTGGTTAACGGAAAAACTTTCCCCCGGAGACTTTTCCCTCGATTTTTAGAAGTCAGCCAATCGCAAGATTCGGTTTCCAACCCTTCCTTGGCTTCCCACTATCCCATTGGCGACCACTCATTCCGCTCGCCGTGGCTGCGGCTGACGTCGGGCGATGACGTGGTTACCGCGCCACGTTTGAAATGGCGGACACCCGCGATGGTTTTCGGGCGTTCGCGCATGGGATTCCGGATCGTTGCCGGGGCGCATATTAGAGCTCGTCTCCGGACAGGGCGGCAAATCGCTCAAGCGATCGTGGATCTCGTCAGGGTAGTCGAGATCGCCCTCCAAAACGTACCCCCGATCGGCTTCGTGTTCTTCGTCCTGCGATGTTCAAGCGCTCGATGTCGCTTTCCGACATCCACCGGAAGTCGCCCACCGGAAGCGGATGTGACATCGAAAAACCATACAAGTTATTCGCGTCGACGTAGGCGAGATAAGATTCCTTATTAGTTGACCGAAAGCGTTCACCCGCAAAGGGGTTATTGGCATCGGCGTGCCGACCGATCACTTGCACGAGTCCCCCCCGCATGCCGCGCTCGAAAGAGAACCATGTCGTTATACGTAAGTAGCTCCAGTCGAACGCCGGTGGTTTTCAACATGGCATCCCACGAAAGCCCGGGAGTGGTGTAGTAAAACAGAGGATCGAGCCCGTATACCTCCAAACACAAATTTCGAATTTTTTCCAAAATGTCGGATTCTAAGAGGACGTCGATTTTTAAATACAAATCGGCGAACTCGCCCAAATTTTGAACGGAGAAGGCGTCCCACACGGCTTGCGCGTGAGCGTACTCCGAGTCCGAAACGGGTATGTCTGTGAGGCGACTGAAAAAGGCCTCGGGCGCCGGTAACCTCGTTTCACCCAATTTGGACACGTTGACATAATCGTAGAGAAACCCCCCTTTCCTTCTGGCCAAAACGAAAAGACGATCGTCGGGAAAAGCAGCACGGGCGAATTTCAAATCGGTCGAATCGAGCGATCGACTTAAAGAGTCGAGCGATCGACTTAAAGAGTCGAGCGATGCACCTAAGAATTTCAGAGTCCAAAAATCGTAGTTCCACTTTCCCGATTTTCTGGGAAATCGCCACGAATCTCTCGTGATTGTGCGGAACCACGCGCAACCCGTCGTTGTTTGAACAGTTCTTTTCACCCCAAGCTTGAAGGAGAAAATGCCAATCGTAACAGCTCCCGTTGTGCATGACGACGGGAATGTGCTTCGGCGCGGGAAAGTTGACGTTACACGATTGATGAGCCGCGCCGCGAAAAACACCCGAAAAATTATCGTGGTCCCTGACGCGGACGGAATTTGGAAGAATAGGCCCTTTACAAATGTGACAAACATCGGAATTTTGAAAAGTAATGTCATCCTCCTCCCCCATCACGAGGGGGGAAGGATGATCCAAAAGCCGTTCGACATCTTTCGCTAAACCTTCTAGAAATGTTAACATGTGCATCGCGACGTCGGGACCGTGAAAGGTGAGCAGCCGATTCCGCGACTCATTAAAAACGAGCACACCACTTGAAGCGCGGCCGAAAAGGGCTCGTGAATTTGGTAGGGCTGAAGGAAGGATCCGCTCGACGACGGCTCACACGAAGACACGGGAAGCGTGAGCGCTTCAAAATCAACGTAAACCGCAATCGGCATCGTTGCTGTCTTTCGACATGTCAAAATTGCATAAAGCGCTCCTCCTCGTTCGTCTCCGACGGAAGGATCACACGTGCGGGGGACCCCACTGATCGGCAGTGAGCCTCGAGATTCGTTTGCGAGTGAAACACGTTTAAACATCTGTCGCAAACGAAAATCCTACCCTTGTGCCCGGAATATTGAGACTGGACCAGTCTGCTTAAATTCTTAATCCAAACGTAATGGGACCGTTCACTATCGATATGAATCAACAAGAAATTGAAATGGTTCTCTTTCTGCGTACCCGAAAGTGTACAGGACCTACGATTTTCTAAGATTTGTCAGTCGAAACAAACTCTAATGTGAAAACAAACGAAAAACTAGAATTTTGACGTTCGCATCGTTTTATCTCGTGAACGGGCAGGGGCCAGGAGATGCCGCGCAAATCGAGACTGCTTTCTAATTCGCCGAAAAGGGTTTCGTACGTACTGGCACGATAAGAATGTGAAATTTTGGTGTGTGGCGGCTGGCGTTTATGAAAAAGAGCCGACGCCAGTGCCCACAAGAAACATTTCTCGTCTCGATTTTGCACGTTGATCACAGCCATACGTCTCGCGATGGATGCCGGAAGAGGAACAAAAGAAGAGGCAGAATGAGCGATAGGTTTGAACAAGTGCGCCGAAACATGAAGGGCGACGATAGAGGCCAACGATTTTCCGGAGTCTCTCTCGGAAAACTCATCAAATTTGGAATTTATAGGATCCGCGATGTGAGAAAGGAGAAATTGCGAAATGTCATCACCTCGTGTTAAAACCGCAGCCCGTGTCGAAAGAAAAATGGGCTTCAACTCTCCCACGATTTCGTGAGTATCGACGTTCTCGTGTTCGATTAAAAACTGACATTCGAGTTGCGCAAAAATTTTGAAACAAGAACGGTGCGCAGGACCGTTGACGACAAGTTCAAACATTTTTAAATGGAACGGCACACGACATCGGTTCAGAAACTCGACCGGATCCGCGATGTTGCGTGGAGGAGGGGGGTTTAAAATTAAACCGCGCTGTACACTACCGTCTAAAGACTGTACGACGTCCGTCCATTGAAGAGCGTTTGCAATAATTGAATTCTCCATTCTTTCTAACTAAAAAGAAAAAAATGTTCTAAAACAAAACATAAAATATTTAAAAAAGAAATCATGTTCTCCATCACCTTTCAACAATCACAGCATCTCCACAAATAGTACATTAGCGTGAGCGATATCCCTACGTACAAGTAGACTGCGATAAGGAATACTGGCACAATCGTACAGCCGTACATGTCGCAACAGCGCCGCCGAGAGGAAGACTAACGCTCGACGAGTTCGGCCCGTGTGGTTTTATATATATATATATATATATATATATATATATATATATATATATATATATATATATATATATATATGTATATATATATGTATATATATATATATATATATATATACATATATATACACACATATATCAACCTCTCACGACCTCCGGGGAAATCCCCCCCGGCGATAGACGGGTCATCGCGTCTGGCGCTCGACGATAGCGACGTGACCCCTTTGCGATAGCCGCATTATCAAATCAGCGGAAATTCTGTTCCGGCGGTAGACGGACGCGCTCGTGTGTGTGTGTGTGTGTGTGTGTATATATATATATATATATATATATATATATATATATATATATATATATATATATATATATACGAAGGCTTTTTCATTGTGAACAGTCGCTGCATACACAACCACCACCACCGCCAACATCACCACCATGGCAGAACCAGCAAAGAAACTGCCGAAACTGTAAGTAACAGCAATTTTGCAAGACATCAGCGAAAACAAAGTGACGAGTGAATTATTATTTTTTTAAGCAGATTAGTTGAGAGAATGATACATTCTCAAGATGTTTTTGATGATGTGGAGGTGATTCCAGATTCAGACGACGAGAAGCAGCAGATGGCACTCGTGTCAGCGCGTCAAGAAAAAAACACACAAGAAGACATGGTGTTACCGTTCAATGCACAACCGCCAGACGAAATAAGAACAAGATATTTCAACTGCCAAGAGGCAAAAGGAATTCAATTAATTAAAGACAAAAAGTGTATAGTCATAATATACCAAAAGTTAAAGACAGTCGAGTAAGTAAAAAAATTAATAAACGTTATTCGTAATCCAAACATCATAGAAAAAATAATCATCATGATTTTTTTTCTGTTCCAGTGCATGGAGTGAACTTGAAAGAAAGCTAGAATCAGGAACGACGCTGTTATCTTTCCAACACCTACCAAAAGGGCTCTTATACCGGTCGTATAATATATTCTTAACCGATTAATCGGTTAAGAATATATTATACGACCAGTGAAGATAATTAAGAGAACTTCCAGGATTCAAACCATTTCAATAATCTTCATATCTTTTTCCAACAACTTTCTCATATACGCACAATTTAGTCAGATTTGTGAAAAAACAAACAAACAAACAAACAAAAAACCGAACAACGTCGTCTACTTGAAGATGAAAAAAAAAAGATATTAATTTCACTCTATTTTATTGCTCAGATAAAAACCATTTAGATGATGCCGTAAGCAGCGAAATATTTTTTAATGAATTCCTACATTTGCGGCTTATATAAGTCCGTCAATTTGTATATTAATACGTTTGCGCTGTTTGTTTGATTTATTCCCAAATACGCCAAATGGGGCTTCTCAGCCAAGAATTGTTCGTGACCAATGTCTTCTATGTGCTGTGTAAATCTGAAAAACAGATAGGGGAAAAAGTAGTACATATTCATTTAAATAACATTAAAAATATAAAAAATATATTTTTATTTACCTCGCCGGTAAAAAGACCCCGAAAGGTCGCTGCAGTGTGGTAACAAATGCCTTTTTTTCAATTTGCAAGGCAGTAAAGCAATTTGTGTCAAGGACTCACAAAACATGGAATCTATTACGTATCAGGGGAAGTAATTTTATTATATATGAAGGCAAGAATGATTCACTCTTTCCATATTGGGTGCCAATACAAGACTATTCTGTCCAACACTGCAGCATTACAATACTTTCTCTTTACTACATATGTAGGTAATAACATAAAAACAACTTTACTCACCTTTTTTATATATTTTTAGTACACTTTGTATTTTATTAATGAACAAAACTACAAGGAAAAGGATTTTTTTATTATTGAGGTAAATAAAGATTATTAGAATTGAATAATAAACAATTGTCAACCAATCGTAACATTTTAATGAACATCTGATAAAATTTCAACTACAGAACAGACTCACAACATTGTCTTTGCTAGGCACTGGCATGTGGCAGTTAATATTGTTTTTCTAGTGAAATTTAATAATACTGCTCTGAAACATGCTTTTGCATCAATTCTTGTGTTTGACTGGTATTTCTGAAACAAGGTGCTGTTGAGCAGAGCATCTTCAGTTGCATTCTATATAAAAGCATTACAGTAATAATTTGCTGAAAATTAATGCAAATTACTGAACATCTGTAAGTTACTGCATTATCTATCAAGTATTCTGCACAGACATGCATATAATTTGCATAGAAACAATTTTTTGCTGAAAAACAACCTTTTCTCTTCCAGAATTATTCTCGCCTGCTTCCATTTTATTTGAAGTAATCTTTTCATATTTATCTTTTAATGAGATGTGTCTTGTGCACTATATTTGTATATCTTACATAATTGAACTTCAACTATGGAATGTTTAGCTTTTTCTGCGTAATTGAATATTATTCATTAATAATATATCATCCAAAATTTTATGTTTGAAAATTAAAATTTTGGACAGTGGGTGAGATCACATCCAATATTCTGGCCATGGATACATGAAGCAACACATATAATCTTGACATTATTTTTTTTTTAGATTTCATATACGATCTCTCATTAATAATTTCCTTTATGACAAGACTGTTTATTGACAATGGTCAAAATATACTAATTAAGGAATTAATGGAAGGTTCACTTACACATTCATTATAAAAAGCACTTCACAGGAGTGTTGTAGAGCATGCAAGGTTGCAAACCATTTATTTTTCCACTACAATAGTCACAAGATTTTTAGTTACCAACAGCATTATCAAATTTAGATGCAAGTGTGTAAGTGAAGTTTTATAGATGAAATGGTCCTCGGCTCAAGTCCCAAGCTGCCAGGATTTTTGACACCATCTAAAGAACTGCGATACACACCACCGCTTTAATGAGATTTCTAGAAGTTGGCTGCTCTGATTGATCATTTCCGTTATTTCCTCTGCTCAACTCCAAGTGGATGACAAAGCAGTAACACGAGCAATCAGACATGAGCCTCGAACGATTCTTCCTTCTCCATCCTGTGCTCATTACCATCCTTAGAACAGAGATGGGCTGATCCCCCTTACTATATGGTCCCTCCTTCACAGATTCCCAAGCAAATCTCCAACAAGCACCTGAGATGTAATGACCAGCTGAGAGCCCCTTCAGATACTACATGCATTTCATTGATGAGATTACCAGAATAATAAAGAAAGTAAAATAAAAGATTGGTACATATTTCATCACAAAAATGATTGAGTAAATCTGTTATAATATTTACTATTAATAATCTCAAATTAATGCACCCATTGTCAACAATTAACCAGCGTTGTTTTGTCTTTAAAATGTACGGAAAGCATCTGCTTTTAAATCAAATGGAAATTAGAATAATTCCCATTATAGAAAGGAACAACTGGAAGTTTTGAAACATTGCCTGTTCTTAAAGATCTTAAATTATTTTCATTGTTCACGAATGTACATTTAGAACAAAAGACCAACTCACAAGAGCACTATTCATAACCACATGATCACAGTGCTATTCACCAGAGACATCATTGGGGGGTTCATGCACAAAAATTTCTACAAAATGTCAACATAAAACAAGCTGAATGTACAAAAGATTTAGAAATGCCACTTCATTGTGCTTCTCAGAAAAAAGCACTGCTCATTACAAATACATCACCAACAAGAAACTGCAGCTGCCTTGCTTTCTAGTTCCAGTTCACCTAATCATTTGACATAACTGTTAATCACATTATTAGGCCTATGCACAAGAGTAGGAGAGCTGTACTAGCATAGCTCTTGCTAGCTAAATGCTGATTCCCACACAAGTGGATCTGATTTGGAGGATTTTAGTTAAAACTTATGGGCAAGAGCTTCACTGAGAAAATTTTTAACAATGGTTATGAGTAGGGTTGCCAACCATTCTCCATTGACAATTGTACTCTTGTCCTGTTTATTTTAAATTTCCTCCTTTTAGTAAACTTCTAACATTTGTTGTCATTTATTTTATCACATGACTAACATCTCCTATATTGTATTGTTTATTGTTTAATTTAGAATAGAAAACATTAATAATCTTTTTTCTGAACACTGAGACACGCATACATAATAGTGGCTAGCGAGTAAAATGAAAAGAGACGATCAGACTATCATCAACTGCATTTTGTGAACCAATCTTTTTACTTGAATCACAAATAGCGAGAGGAAAGAAATAGAGCTGATGTTAGTCTAAATTAAATATTTATAAAAAAAATGTCTTGATGTATTTTTTCTTGTTTTTTTAATAGTGTCCTCCCTTTTACATGAACATAGTTGGCAACCCTAGTTACGAGTGACCATGAGAAAGAATGGCAAAGTAACCCAATATATTCTAATTGTAGCACAAGAGAGACTCCCCACAAGTGCCTCCAGAAAATTAAATTCACCACACATTATCCATCAGATCCACGTGGAGGGAGTAGAGGAATGACTCAAGATTGTATATCTACGACAGATTTCTTATGTTTCACTTATGCTTATCAAAACAGACCTAAGGAATCCAATTTGGGGTGATAAATGGATCCTTTGTCAAGTATTCAGGCATGAAATACAAACAAATTTGTTTGAAGGATAAGATTTGAGGATATATTAAGTATGTCATATGCCTTATAAATGAGCGGAAAACAGTTCCCATTACAGTATTTTGCCAAACAAGGCTACAATCATTAATCATAGTCCTTTGGATGATCAGATCAACCAAATCATATTGAGCATACTTCATTATTTAACTTTTTAACAATATTGTTCCTGATAAAAATTCTACGAGATAAGATTCTCTTTGACTTGTGTGTGTGTGAGTGCATACACACACCTCACACACACACACACACACACACACACCTCCACATCAAAAAGTTATGTGATTTGGACATTTTAGAACAGTAAAGAAATTTTATTTCCAACATTCTCCACAAGACACCACTTCTAGTCCTAGTAATGTGTGTGTGTTTTTTACAAGTTTCTCCATCAAATGAAATATATAATCATAGCCGTATTTTGCAAAATCTTCAGAAAAAGAAAGTAATAAGAAAGTACACTGATGTTTTGCTCACATATTAAAATGCACCTTGTTTCAGCACTTCTAGCAAAAAGTCATTATTCAAAATTAGATATGTTGAAAAATATACTTTTTAAACCTCTTTTGTAACATGTATTTATATGTACGTATGTGTGTGTATGCAAGCGTATAAAAACACCCCATATATATACATGTATATACACAGACACATACATATGATTTATTTAGCTACCTTGAAAGCATAAGGGTGGTTGTCTTTTCTAAGGAGAGCTAAATTGTACTGTACTAGCACAAGCATTTTTATAGCATATATCCAAAAATCAAACTGTACAACACATTTAGTCACTAAGAAAGACAGTCACTCAAAAACACTTTTGGAAAGAAGTTCCTTTCTTATGCCATTACCAAGTGTTACTAAAAAAAAAAAAATATAGGAAGTTAAAAATGCAAACTTCTGGTCACTGCGTAACGCTATTGCATATGCTACAGGCAAGCATGAATATTTATGTACTCGGCTCCGGTACACTACGATCAAAATACATTCTTTCAACAGTCTTGCACAGTTCAATTAAGTTGGAGTAACCTCTGACGATTCCTGCAAATCTGTTGTTAGGTAGAGGAGTTGTTAATATAGTAAACAGATGACCAAATACCAGGCCATCTAATTCCGTAGGCCTAGAGAAGACAAAAATCACATTAACACAGGTATTTTATAAACAAAATAAAAATTATTTGTTAAGAAAAATCATTATTGCATGACAAATGATCTTGTGTCATAATAAAATAAATTCTGATAATGGTCATTTGATTAAAACATGCAGTTGATACTGGTACCAAATAACTTATTTAAATAATGCAAAATCATTACCATGCGGTCTGTGTCCTGATGGCTGATTTCCAAGGAAATTATATTTGTAAGATTGATGAATCAACTATATATTTATTTTCTTCATGCATGTTTCAACACAAAAAATGAATAAAATTTTGTGCCACTTACCGATCTCCAAAAAAATATTTTTGATCTTCAAGTCGTTGAGATAATGCATTGCAACAAGATTCTATCTCACTGTAAACCTACAAGTGTAACAATTTTTTTAGTAATAAATTAATTTAAAAAAGGATTATATACATGAACAAATTTACCAGCAGTTCAATTTCATGCTAACTTTCTCAATGATCAATTATAAAATTTATAGTAATTTACAGTCACTTCTCTAATAATTACCTCATCTAGGGATTTCTGGGCCCATCCAAGAATAGACAGCTTTTTGAGGACTTGTGTTCTCTTCTGCCAACATTGTATATGATTCAGTGGCCAAGGAAAAACTGATCCATATCGTGGTTTTGTCACCTCGTTTAAGGTAGTTGGGTCACACCATGTCACATACAGCTGCAACAACATGAAATAGTAGCCAAGAGACTCATGATTCATGCATTCAGCATCACTACACTCACAATCAAAAGTAGCCTTTAACAGATACAAAGATATTCTATTGGACAAAAACATTACTTTGAATTTTAGACTCTCCTGTTTCAAGTGCCTAAAACAGTCTCTTTCAAGATGAATAAAGATAGGAAATAATTATGTACAAAAAAAATACATTAATTGTTTCATTAATTCAAAATTAATACATTGATTCTTCATATATTTCATTTTACTTTAACCTGATTTATTGGATATTAGACCACGTCAATAGTTCCATTAGGCGCTTGCAGCATACCGCAACCGAAAGCATCTCGTTTGTTATTAGGCGAGTGGGCTTTCAGAGAGTGGATCGTTGTTTCAACAGCGCAAAAGGCATTGAACAGTGTCAAGACTGCATTATGATACTTAGTCACAGAGGATAATGCAGAATCAAGTATGGAGAAAGCACAAACTCTGAAGAAGGATATAGAGAAATTACTAATGGAAAAGTAGGAAGTAAACAATTGAAAATAATTGAAACTTTTAAGGAGAAATAAAGATATTGAAATTTTCAATTCATGTTGTATATAAAATAATAATTGTTAATAAAATCAATGGTTATGGAGAAATTCTATTTAATTTTGACATCATCGGATGTAGTGAACCTCGGATATAGTGAACTAAAAATGTTAGTCCCCAGAAGTTCACCATAAACGGCGAGGTTTGAGGCAGGTTTGGACATCGATAGTGACAAAGTTTCTTCTGACAATACTGTGAGTGTGCGACGAAATCTACAAGTGATTTGCCTTTGGAAATAGTTTTTATCACACTAGAACAAAAATTTTGTCAATTCTTCTCAAAAACACTCAATACTACCAGTACTCATAATTCAACTTAATATGTGTGAGAGAATTTGGATCCAGGACTTGAGAAAGAGTGCTGAGATTGTACTTCTCACCATAGTACATCACACACAGTTTTTAACAGTTTTTTCTCATTAACTAGTTTGCTACAGATCGCCCAAAATCATTTGGGATTCCAGGGATTGCTCTACACAGAATAACACTCCAGTTCAGAGAATTAAAATAAAATAGTAATTCATACACATATTTTTGCTTTGAATATGGTCCCTTGACATGAAAGCAAATAAAAAAAAAAGTATTTATTTTCAATAATTGAAACAATTATGTCAATTATAAATATTTTGTGTTTACTGTGAGTCCATTTCTATTCTGGGATACTTGCACTGATGTACTCCAGGAAAAAAATGTGAATTTATTTGAAATTCTTAAACAATGTAGTCATGAAAATAAATGAAACCAAAAATATTTAATACAATTTCAAAAGACATTTTAGTTAAAAGTGTCAAACCATGAAGAGAAAGTAAGATACTTACTTCAGCATTAACAAGAACTGTATTAATTAGAGACATGTAGGCTCGCATATCAGCTTTCTGAGTATTGTCAAGGTCATTTGTAAGGCTCACACCCTAAAACAAAATGATAAACGAATATTAATTCATTGTTTTTTATACTGAGGTATTACTTTAAGTCTGCTTTTTAATAATAACCATGACAAGACAAAATGGTACAAAATATATTCTTTATGCCCAAAATTATTCATATCAAACTGTTCTCCATAAAAGAAAGAAAAATAAATTAGAAGGACAACTATTTTGTCAAGTATAAACTCAAACCATTTATTTTCATAATATTAAATAAGAATGACATTTTCAAGATTTTATCACAGCTGTATGCAATCATCAGAGGCTCTAGCCAGATGAGATGGTAAAAATTGCCCCACTTGAAATTGAAAAATAAATCTTTCTTAAGGATTATGGTTAAGAAAAACATTTTTTAATGGATGTTTTAGATTCCCCACTCTCCCTCTCTCTCACATCTAAGTAATAACGAAAAACGTGTTTTCTTTTTAAATTTTGTTATATTTTTTCACCAAATTGGCTGTATGTATTTCCATGGAAAATAATGATTCTTTATGTGAAATTTACTAAAATTTTTCAAAAATAATTTTAAAAATTTTATTGTCGCGAAATTCAAACTTTTAAATGAATGTGAAAATTCTGAATATTTTTAAAGAAAGTTTTTATTTAGGCGGGAGCCCGAGAAAATTCTCGAATGTTGCCATAAACATCCGCTATCTTCTGAAATTTTTTCAGATTTTTTCTGATTGACCAAGTTTAAAAAAATTGAAATATAAATTTTTGTCCCATTTTGCATATTTTCGTATATACAGAACTGTATAGAGATGTGAAATTACATTATTATTTCTTTTCTAGTGACAATATTTGCAATATTGACAGGCTAATATCAATAAATAATTTTGTCAATAATATTTTGGCTGTTAGATATAACCGCATCAGATGGCGAACACTATTTTTAGTTATTTTGTTAATTGAGTGGTTCAAAAAATTATGAATTATAGAGAATTGATTCAAATTTAAGTGAGGATTTCTTGAGAATTTTAGATGAGGTGTATACTAACAAAAAGCTGATAAATCAGATTTTCTATCATATTCAAAATATTTAAATGCTTAAACATCAATTTACTGTTATTATTACGTGATTCTCCTTCATCTTCAAATTAAAACTTCAAAGTAAATGTATTTGATAACAGTATTATTTATAACATATTGTTAAAATAACTGAATTTACAAAATTATTTACTAAATGTCCTATTATTTTATAAATTGATATATAATATGCATTGAAATAAGTGTTATAAAGAAAGACGTTAGAAAACATTTTATTCTTCATAATTAGACCTCAGATTTTAGGACAAATACCTATTTAATTCTTTTGGGATGTTGTGGACAATAATATTGTAGATATTTATAAATCATGAGACGATAGATCTACTGAAAGCGTCTAATAGTGCCTAAAATGTCCTAAAATGGGCGGATGACTTTAATGTGTTTTTGCCTACAACTTCCTAAAACAAGTAATTTTCAAAAACGATATTTTAAATGCTAATTGTTGAAATTCGCTTCACGAAAACGCAAATACTTTCTCGAAATGCACACATTATGTGATAGAATACGATCAACAACGCACCGAAATCTCTCACTCAAAACCACCAAGTGTAGCTTCACTATGCGCACGTTTTATTGAGCTCTTTCTTTGCTTGTAGTGGTAATAGAGCTTAGAGTGAGTTACTACCGGGTGATCAGTATAAAACGCAACCCACAGCAGGCAGAGCGAAATGCACTGGCAACCATGTTTGAGGGGTGTACTTGATGCAATGGCAACCATGTTTGATGAGTTCGCTTCGAGCCGTCGCGGAGTCCACATCGCGCTTAGCTCTGTTCCGAACTGACTTCTAGCGAATGCGTGTATGAGGTGTTAAAGTGAAATTTGATTAGCCTAAATTCTGTGATTATCTAAATTCTGATTTCATTAAAAAACATATTTAAAACAGTGTATAATAAACAGTGCAATAAATGAGTCCGACCGTATATACTTTGGCCTCGGCCAGGGCACGATGTCCACTATGGACACAATGGGGTCAAATGAAGAATCAAATACTGAAACATCTATTGAACAACAGCAGCAAATCATCATTCAACAGCAACAAGAGCAATTAATTCAACAGAAAACACAACCGCAACAACTACAACATCAACTTCAATTGCTGCAGCATGCATACCCTCAACTATCGCAGTGTTCTTCTAATAACGAGCCTGCCAATCCAGAAGTTACGGGTGGATTTCTACATTTACATATAAATCCAGCTACTGTAAGTACAAATTTATCTCACAATTCAAACATGGCTGAATCTAATGAAATCCAAGAGGGCATATGGCAGGAAGTGAAACGGAAGCTTAAGAGAAAAAGTGAGGGGGAACTCGAGCGTCAGGCAAAGCAAAAACCAATTCTCACGTCCAATAGGTTTCAAAGTCTCGGCGAGGAACCTGTAGAAGTAACTAAACCTATTAATGACAAAAATGGTTCTGAACACACACACCACCGCCTGTAATTGTACCTGGCGTTACAAATATACAAAATATGATCTCGATTGAAAATGTCATTTCCAAATCTGATTATTGTTTTAAACTCACAAATTACAATGACTGTAGAATAATGCCAAATAATTCAGATGCGTATAGAAAGCTAGTGTCACATTTTAGAGAAAAGAAAATCATGTTTCATACATATCAATTGAAGGGTGAAAAGCCGTTTCGCGTAGTACTAAGACAAATGCACAGTTCTACAGACATCATACAATTAAAAGACACTATTGAAGAGAAAGGCCACAAAATACGACAGATCTACAGTATTAAACATAGTGACAAACGTTCCTTTGCTAATTTTCTTTATTGATTTAGAACCCAGCGATAAAAATAACATTTATGAAATTGAAAGTCTTTTAAATGCAAACGTAAAATTTGAAGCTCCACGAAAAAAACGTGACATAGTCCAGTGCAAAAGATGTCAAGCCTACAACCACACCCAACGATACTGTGGCCATCGTATCGTTGTGTTAAATGCGGTGAAGATCACCCCACTACTGACTGTGACAAGGTCAGAGACGCCCCTCCAAAGTGCGCTCTTTGCGAAGGTCAGCACCCAGCTAACTATAAGGGCTGCGAAGTCTACCAGAGATCGCGCAATCCCAAAATGTTAGAAAATTCTACATCGAGTTCTAGGCAGCTGCGAGGTAACGAAAAAAGATACCTTAACAAGACGCCAAATGTAGCTCACGAATCTGAATTTCCACCTCTAGGCCATCTTTCAGCAGCAAATCTCTGAACTCACGTACATTCTCCGAAGCGCTTATCAATGATAACGCGCCTACAGTTGGAAACGAACTAATTCTTCAGATAAGTCAATCTTAAGAAACTTGAACTAATTCTAAGTATACAAGCAGAACAAATTACAACTTTACTCAACCTCATGTCGAAAATAATAACAAGAATAGCCGGCGGCGCTAGCCGAATGCGTTTACTACGCTCCGTGAAGTCACGAAGGTTAAGCGCATTCGAGACTCGCGGGTTCGAGGTTGGGTGACCGGCCAGGAACCCCGGGATCTAACGCCGTCGAGCCCCTGGCCGAAGGGATAAAAGGCACTGACTGACTGCGACGTGACGAGACTTGACTAAATATTAAAAGTAAAGCACGTTAATGGATGATTACTCCGAGAAGTGCAAAGCGCTCAACGCCCCTTAAGGGGCTTGGAGACGCGTTGCGTCAAGTGTAGACGCAACAAAAAAGTAGTGTTACAGTCAGTGGGTAAAATCAGATAAAGAGAAAGCTGAAACTTTCGCACTTCATCTAGAAAGTGTGTTTAAGACTAATCTAGTTGAAAATCAACCTCACACTAAAGAAGTCACAGAATTTCTTGAAACGCCGCTCCAATTATCACCACCCATTAAGTTCACTACAGCAACAGAAGTAAAAGAAATCCTACGAGTGATCCCAAACGAAGAACTCCTGGTTATGACCTCATCACCGGCTATATTTTGAAGAACTGCCAAAAAAGGCAATTGCATTGCCAACCTCTATTTTCAATGTCGTTTTCAGATTAGGACACTTTCCATCACAATGGAAGGTATCTCAAATTATAATGATTCATAAACCAGGCAAACCAACGCATAAATCCTCTTCTTATAGACCCATTAGCCTACTCTCTCTCTCTCTCTTATCGAAAGTCCTAGAAAAACTGCTGTTGAAGAGATTAAGCCCACTTCTCGAAGAACTCGAAATGATTCCGCATCATCAATTTGGTTTTCGAAAGAAACATTCAACCACGGAACAAATACATCGAGTAGTAGACGAAAGTAATAAAACTTTCGAACAAAAGCAATACTGCTCAGCTGCTTTCATTGATATCAGTCAAGCCTTCGATAAAGTTTTGCATAAAGGACTTCTTTACAAAATAAAAAGATGTCTACCTCATCAATAGTACATAATTATCAGCTCCTATCTGACAAACAGACTCTTTCAAGTAAAGTTTCATAACGAACTATCCTCATTTCGACCAATAGAATCCGGAGTGCCTCAAGGAAGTGTGCTGGGCCCAATCTTGTACTTACTATTTACCGCTGATCTACCACAACATGACGGCATTACAACCGTAACCTATGCAGACGACACAGCAGTACTGGTTACCAACAACGATCCTGTTGAAGCATCCAACATCCTAGAAAATAATTTGAATGAAATTTCCGAGTGGTTTAAGAAATGGAGAATTAAACCAAATGAAACCAAATCTTCTCACATAACCTTAACCCTAAGGAAAAATTCTTGTCCCCCGTAAAAACGAACGACAAAAAATTACCACAAACTGAAGTAGTAAAATATCTTGATCCGCACCTCGAACGAAGACTAACTTGGAGAGCCCACATCTTAAAAAAACGAAAGGAGATGGACCTAGAACTAAAAAAACTATTGGATGATCGGCAGAAAATCGCCTCCCTCTTTCTGTAATAAATTACTTGTTTACAAGGCAATATTAAAACCAGTTTGGACCTACGGTATACAACTCTGGGGAACAGCTAGGCATTCGAATGTTGAAATTCTGCAAAGATTTCAGTCGAAAGTCCTACGATACATAACAAATGCACCATGGTATGTATCTAACAATACATTACATTCTGATTTGAATTCCAACTATCCATCAGACCATTACAGAATTTAGTAAGAAGTACGAAAAAAAGACTTGAAAACCACCCAAATTACTTTGCAGTGAACATCCTGGACAGCAGTGAAAACCTCAGAAGATTGAAACGACACCAACCCCTAGATCTCAGCCATAGATATAAATAAAATAGTAACAAAATGACAATGTAATTGCAATGGTCATTTAAAAATGTAATAGCTAGTTAAAAAAAAAATCAATTTGTATCTGAGAAGTGCTGTCAAAGGACAACTCTGCACTCGTTATTTTTTTATTTCTAAATAATTCACCGAATGTTCATGTAAAGAACAAATTGTGAATAAACAGTTGTTAAAAAAAATGTTTGAGGGGGTCGGATAGCGGCTGGTGGTTTCAAGCAAGTAAACTGACGGAAGTACGCTTAATCCCCTCTCCCACTAACACCACCATGAGAAGAGCAGGTAACCGCTGTGACCACGAATTCAAAGAGAAGGGTACGCACCCGGTTGTTTGGCGTCGAAAGAAAATTGAATTGTCAAGAACGACGATTCCTTCGTATATTGTTTAAAAGTGAAATAAACTTGCCATGTAAAATATATATTGAGGTCAATTTAATAGTAAACTTTGCTTGTTTTAGTTTCATAATAAGATACATACGCTCCAGAAATGTATATGTTTTATACTTTTCTGTTTTAAATAAATAATAAATTATAAATTCAGGTTCTCAGTACAAATGTTTGTTGTTATTATTATTATTATTATTATTATTATTATTGAATAAGGGTACTTTAAAAATAATTTACTAATTAAAATATAATAAAAATTAATTACTCAATTTATTCTGATACGTATACGCCGTTACTGTTCCGTTGAAAAACAACAGACCAATTAATCTGAGTCGATAAATGGCACACCATACTGCAGTCTTTTTTTAATGCAATGGATCAAACACACCTCCTCACGATAACACTTCCCTAACTGAAATATGGTACTCTTGTTCAGAATAGACTCAGATGAAAATTTTTCTCTGAAAGCTGCCCGGCACTCTTTGAAAGATTGCGTTCGGAAGTACTCCTCCAACACAAAACTGCGTTGCTCTACGCTGAGGCGCATCGTAAGTTTACTGTGAAAGAAGGAATCTATGAATGAAGACGCGGCCTGTTTTATTTTGAGCAGGTATGACCCACCCTACGGAAGGGGGTTAGTGAAATGAAGGGGGTGGTGGTGAATGGAGTGTCGCTGAGATGCAGTCGAAGGAGCTGTCCCAGAAGCTATGTTGCAAAACTTACACTTTTCTCTCAGTGCCTTGAACAGCAGGGTTGCGTTTTATACTGGTCACTCGGGTATTAGGGAGTTTTAGCGCCAGGCGTAAGGAGACATCCTTAAACTCTATTGATCAGGTGGCTATCGACTTGAAGGTCGTAATGAACAATGTTCAGAAGAGTTTTAGCAATTGCGACATTGCGTTATGCATTATAACAAAAGAAGCATTTCAAGCGTTGAACAAAGAAGTTGCATAATATATCAAAGAGTGTAGGCTAAGTGGTGAGACATTTAAGCCACGATACGAGACAAGGTATGTCGTACCTTAGGCCTAAGGTAAGACGTTATGACTTTAAGGTCCGTCACGTGACTGTTAGTGCATAACGTCGCTACCTTACGCGTGGCGCTAAAACTCATTTTGTTAGAAATGCAGAAAAATCAAATCCGCAGTTCGTTTACCGTTACAAATAAGTTTTCTATAACTCGGGAACGAAAATGTCTAATTTTTGAAATGTTAATCTACGCTTCTTTAAATTGTTATAATAATAATAATAATAATAATAATAATAATAATAATAATAATAATTCCGGATAGCTGAGATCGCTAAGGCAGTAGTGCAGTGGCGATCAAAATGATTTTAATAGATAAGACCTAGCCTCACAGTAGAAAATTTGGAGAAAATGTTGATTATACACTATACTGCTAATTATGAAAGTGCATATGGTTGTAGTCTCTCTCATAAATGTAAAACTGAGTAACTTTCCTGCATAATAAAAATGGCCTAATTTAATCCTTTTGTGATCAGTTCCAGATATCAGAAATATAACTTTTATATGTTTAAAAAATTCTTCTTTTGCCTGGCTTAGTCATTTTGTAACATTTTAAGTATCTAAAACGACAATTCTCATGCTTATTATGGCCTAATTTTATAATTTTAGAAGCCTAAACCATAACTTTTTTGCACCTAAAATTCCGAGGTCTAATCTTAATACAATCACAATACAAAAAAAATCTCAAATATTTAACAAAAATAATTTTTTAACATAATGTAAAACAAATGGAATAGGACCAGTCTTCATCACTCTTCATTTATTGAAGCATTTACATCGTTGTATCCAATAATAGAATAAGAAAAATCCGCTGGCCTTATAGTTTTTGCTTTGTATCTACCACGAGACAAGTAATAGATTATGGCGGCTATGTGCGAGAAACATCCGATTTTTCGAAGGCCGATTGCAATCGCAACAATATCCTAGTATTCCAGAAGATCCTGAAGTAACGGATTCTTTCGTATTCCACAAAGCATTTAGGTTTGTTTTTTTCTTCTTTTTATGTATCGTGATCGGACTTCGAACTTGAGGGTGGTTGGTTTTAATTTTAGATATTGTAAAACGATGTTTTCTGTAAAAAAAATTCCTAAATATCAATAGCTTGACCTAATTTATGTTCCAGAAAAACAACAATCAAGTCATCTTTCGTGAGCTCTGGAAAATTACGAATATCCGTTAGAGTAACCTTTTTGAAATCCCCCTTTTCGTCGGGCCAATCTTTGTTCTTCAACTTAGGTTGCCAGCGTATTAGTTGTAAGTTGAAGCAGAAAGATAAAAGTACGTTACTGTTTTGATATTTAAGTTCTTTTGAATGTATATACTGCCAATGTTAAACATTTGAGTTTAATTCTCAGCATCTATTGGTAAGCCTTATGAAATTTTTACACGTTACAGATATATCACTCATAATAAAGGTTTTGAAAAATATTTACTATTTTTGTAGATGAAAATATTTCGAGAATACGTCGAGAGCCGGCCAGGACAGCCAAGGCCGTTAAGGCTGTAGGGCCGTGGCTGCCGCGGCTCGAAGGGTCGCGGGTACGAATCCCGCCTCGGGCATGGATGTTTGTGTGCGCTCGTGTTGTCCTTAAGCCTAGTACACACGTAGCGACAATGTCGCGGGACACATCAGTGGCGAATCCTGAACATTATTTTATGTATACATCACTTTATGGAAGCTACCTCTACCGTTGTCTTTATTTCGAGCTTTTCTAAATTCCCAATACTATGAAATTACGTCCTTAATAATTTTTCTACAAGACAATTACACAAACCACTATCTTCTGGATCATTAATACACTCCGTTTTCACAAAAACTTGAGAGAAGCGTCAATTAAGAACGAGCAGAGAAGCACTGTTCACCGCAATATTTTGCGGTGCCTACCAACCGCCCAGACGCGCATCCTCCCCTCTCCCGGCCCTTGCAACATAAGGAGCCATAGGTTATCGCGGATGGCATTGCGGTCCCTTCGCCTGCGCTAGCGAATTTTCTGAACAACATTAAGAACTGTTTGAAACTTCTCACTCTACCGCACTTCTTTGCGATTACGGATGCGGAAAACTGACTGGCCCTCTCTGTTAAGCTTAAAACAAAGTTAATGTTTCGCATATCTTTTAAAGCTTTCAAAATCTTCATAACTTTTTAGAGGATTATCAAACTTATGAAATATTTATTATACACTTCAAAGTACTAGGTATACCTAGTACTAGTATACTAGGTATACCTATATACTAGGTGGTATAAGCGGTGTAGGAGAATTCGCCACTGAACACATGTATCGCGACAAGTGCCAAGGATGTCTCGCGAGTTTTTTCCGTGTTTGGAACTGTCGCGATACAAAAGTTGCAGGTCGCAGGTCTCTCATTCGAATGCGATACACAATACAAATGTTGTGCAACGTAAGGCAGTCTGGATGTCTCGTGAGACGAAATCCCAAGACAAGCCGATTCCAGTCTGCAGATAGCCGCCACGTGATGTTGTGTTTTGTGTTCTGGTGTTTTGCGATGAACACTACTCTAAACATGATTGAGGATTTACACACCCTCCCTTGTCTTTGGGAATTTAATTCTGCCGTGTATAAAAAGAGGGAAGCAATGGAGTCTGGCTAAAAAATACACTATGACCATGGAGAGAGTACAAAAACACAGAATCCAGAGAAAGTGGCTCTTCCCCCAAAAAATCAAACTGGTTTGGTTACCAGCCTTTAACTATAAGGGATGGCATCGAGAGTAAGTCTCCCGAAAAGAGTTTCTCCTCCAGTACCGCTTACTTTTTCGATATTTTCTTTGTAATAACATTAAGTTAAGCACAAATTAAAAGCACATAAAGCAATTTGTTGAGACATCTCTCGCCGATTTGAGTTGCAACTGGCTCTCTTGGCATGGACGCGGGACATTGTATCGCAACAGTCTAGGGAAAGTGTCTCGCAACTGGCTCTATACAAAGTCCCGCGATTTTGTCGCCAGGTGTGTACTAGACTTTACGTGTTGTGTTTCCCCTAGTTACCCTAACGTAAACAATCACAGTGGGCGCTACACGACCTAGTAGTTGAAAAGTGACCTAAGAAATTCCGTAGAATGGATAATACAAATGTAATTAGAAAACAAAATGTTTCAGTAAATTTAGGAGACTTTTTTTAACAATTCTTGGAAATTTCAGTTTCCTATTACAAATGTGATTTGAAAAAATATAACTTAGTAGTAAAAATATCAACTTTCCCGAAATGGGATATAAAGATGCAACCCTCCAAACACACTAGCTCAATAACTTGCCTCATCAGAATAAACATTTTCCAATAACTACTTCCTTTTGAAACTTTTAAAACCCTAGATTACAAAGGCGTCGCCTGTCAGACGACACTAATGCCGAAAGCTTCCCCCACTCCCTTCCCCTCACTCCCCGTTTCAAAACTCTTGGTACCTCCATTGTGTGCCTAACCAGTGAAATACACGTAACCTGGTACGTGTGCCTTTTTCCGGTGTACGTCATTTTAACACACGTCGTCCAGTAGACTACGCCTTTGTAGTTACGTCAGTGATATTTTTGGCGATATATTGGCTAATATTATGAATAATGATTACGAACTCCTTGCCTTCTGGCATTTAAGTTTTGTTCTGAACATTTAGCAATCATAAAGGGATGACAGCGATCGTGTACTTGGGGTTTTCTTACCTGGTAGTTGACGTAAATCAGATGTTGACGGTTTCGTCTAATTGGGAGCTTAAACGTCACCTTGATGACGTTTTAGCTCTCACTCAATTAGACGACACTGTAACAGCTGCTTTACGTCAACTACCAGGTTGACACAGGTATAACGAAGGTTGCATTTCTGGGGGCGCTTCTCAAAAGCCATGTGTGGATAGCACCAAGCAAGTGTCTACTGTGAGACTCAAATTATTTACGTGTACCTACAAAAACCTTTCAAATGTATTTTGTAACTCCATATCATACATGTTCAATCCGTTAAATTGAGTGTTTTATTTTAAAAATGAGTTTTCTTTATTTTTACCCAAGTAGGCTGTCAGACTACGCCTTTGTTTATAACAAAGTATAAGTTGGTAAAAGTTGCCCTTGTAATCTAGGGTTGATATGCGCTGTTAGGGCTATTGTGTAACAGTATCTAAAGCATTAAAGCCAGTACCTACAAGTACCTAAGACTTAACATATAAATTAAAAAAAAAAAAAAATTTAAAGGAATATCAACAAAATAAAACGCTAATTTAAAGACAAAATTATGAAGATACATAAAAACTAAAATACAAAAAAAAAAAAAAAAAAAATTATTTTTCTACAAAATCATTCTATATCCACTTAAGGATTTAAATATTTTAATATAATAGAAAATCTGTTTCTTTTGTTAACATACACCACAACATCTAAAATTCTCAAGAAATCCTCACTTAAATTTGAATCAATTCTCTACAATTCATAATTTTTTGAACCTCTCAATAAAAAATAACTAAAAATATTGTTTGCCATCTGGTACGGTCTAAACTTGGTCATTTGGTGCGGTCTTGATCTAATGGTCAAATATTATTGATATTAGCCTTTCAATATTGTAAATATAGTCACTAGAACAGGAATAATATTGTAATTTCATACCTCTATACAGTTCTATATACATGAAAATATGCAAAATGGGACAAAAATTTATATTTAAATTTTTTTAAACATGGCCAATCAGAAAAATATGAAAAAATTCAAGAAGATAGCTGATGTTTATGGCAACATTTGAGAATTTTCTTTCTCCTGGCAAATGGCTCCCGCCTGAATAAAAGCTTTCTTTAAAACTTTTAGAATTTTCACATCCATTTAAAAGTTTGAATTTCGCGGCAAATAAAATTTTTAAAATTATTTTTGAAAAATTTAGTAAATTTCACATAAAGAATTATTATTTTCCATGGAAATTCATACAGTGAATTCGGTGAAAAAAAAAAAAAATTAAAAAAAACGTTTTTTGTTATTACTAAAGATGTGAGGGGGCAGGAAACTAAAATGTCCATGAAAAAATGTTTTTCGAGGTCACAATCCTTAGGAAAGATTTTTTTTTTTTTCGATTTTAAGCAGGGGCCAATTTTACCACCTTATTGGGCTAGAGCCTTTTATCATCTGTCTATTAGTTTCTAATCAATTTTTTTATTTCTATTATAAAACCTTGAAATGTTTGTTCTGTGAAAATAAAAGAGTAATGATAATACAGAATTATTACACATTACAAATACTAGAAAATCTACATGAATATTGTAATACTTACTTTAGTTCCTACAAATGCTATGATAGGATCTAATTCTGATACAACAAATGCTCCACATTTTATGAAAGGCACTCGACCTGAAAACAGGGACGTTGTAAACACTTTTATATAGAAAATGCAAACCTGGATAAGTGGGAAACTACTATTAGCAAGACTAATAAGACTTTTCTATAAGAACAAACCTCTATTAGTGAGAACATAAATCCTGTTTAAACGGGACTACTTTTGAAATAAGATTTTTCTTAGTATTTGCTAACAGAGGATCTGACATTCTTGGGTTTCTTAAAAGAATAGTACTTTCCAAAATTATTTATCTTTCTATGTTCTTCAATTCTTTTGTACATGTATTAACCAAAAAATTATGTTGAAGACTAGGAGACGGGATGCTAACAAGGAACATTCTATCAATTATATGCACATCACAAATGTTGAAGGGAAAGTTAAATTTTGAGCATAATAGAATTTAATGTATAGTAATAATAATAAAATGTAATAGTAAATTTGTAGATCAATCAGAAAGGTTCATGCTTTTTTTCAGCCAATTCCACATGGAATTACCTGTTTTCTATTCTTTCTTTTTATGAACAATACAACTATTTCAGATAAATATTTATATTTTAGACATATTTCAATGTTATATGTGTAACTAGTTAAGTAGCTACGAATAACATAAATAAAAACTTGTAAAACAAGGTACAGAAAACTGAAAACAACTTTGTACATCTTATCAGCCTAGAGTGCCCCTATGGGCATATAAGATTTTCTCTTCCTATGCTGATATGTTTATTAGAAGTGATTTTTTTTGCTTTTCGGCCCTCTGAGGCAACTTTTCCTTTAAAATTGCACAATGGTGTAACGGCAATCTTAAAAAAAATAATTTAGGCAGGTGAGGGTTAAATGAGAATAAAATTTCTGACCCTTGATATCCCACTTACACAGGTTTAACTGTACTTCTAAAACTTACATCAGTTGAGTTTACATTCATTTTGTAGTAGAAAAAGAACCAGAAATTCAACACAAGTAAATTAAAATGAAAAAGTAAAGTAACAACATGGTAATAAATGTTACAGTCAAAGAAAGAAACAATATATATTTGTCTTGTGTCCCAACATATAAAATTCGGGCATTTTTCTCACATGCGAAACACCAAGTTACGACAGAATTTGTTCTAGAGGAATTTATTCCCCACAAGTAAGAATCATAAGTAGAAACAACAAATTTTCCCACACTGCAAGATAAATGACTCATTGATTTTACTCCCAATCACCCCTGACAATGACTGCTGCAAAAGGGATTTCTGGCAGTAAAAATAAGACTTTTAGAAATGACTCAGCTCATTTGTGAAAGGTGAAAATTTGCTCTTAAGTTACTTATGTACAATTTTGTGGAATACTAAGGAATATGTTATTTGTCAAGAGCCCATTCTTGCTAATAACTTGATCATGTTAAAGAGGCCAGGAACTGTGAGCTGTACAGTGACAAGGCCAAAGGCTCATCTTCATAATGTACTGAGTATTGGCTTTTTTAACCATCGTAGGGATGTAGGTGTTAATTGTCATGTGAACATGAAATGCAATCACTCAATATTTAAAGCACAACTTCTTTTTGAAAATTCAAATTGTGGTGGCTCTGAAAAGGAAATTAATGTCAATATTGAAAATACTTGATATCATACAACAATTCAACAACAATAAAAATTGAATATAACTGTAAGTGAAGAAATAATTACCATAAATTGCATTTCCAACTTATTAAGAGTTCCAGCCAATAAAAGAGAAAAATCTATGCCTACAGATGTTTCTTATAACTGATGTTGTATGGTAATTTAATTGACTATGTCAACAATTCTGCACTTTGGCTTTTCACTAACTCAGTGTTTGTCACAATACTAGCAAAGCAATTCTTGGATAACAAAAGGGATTAGGACATCTTGTAAAAACAAGCAAATTCTTTCATTTCTAAACGTCATAACGTATCTCAAGATTTCCTTATCTACTTTAAAAAATACAAAACATTGTTACGAAAAGTCATAAGGCAGGCTAAAATCATGAAACACGATCAGGATATTCTGAACTCAAATAACAAAACAAAAGCAATGTGGAAAATACTACCAAATCAACTAGAAACCCTGTAGAGAATGTTGTTTGTATTTTGTTGTGAATGATGTTATATTTTAATATAACGATATAAATGTGAACAATCCGGCAACAGTGGCTAATCTTTTTTACCAACACTTTTCGAGAATTGCTGCCGATCTCACTAAGGGTCTTCAGCCACAAAATTCAAAAACAGACAGTTCAACCGAAATTTTAGACACAATGTTCGTTTCTGGAACTTCTTCCTATGAAATTCTCAAAATAATCGGTAAACTAAAAAATAAATATTCATCCGGTTTAGATGAATTCCTGGATTCTTTGTTAAAGACCTGTGCGTATGCCATTATACACCCGTTAACTCACATATTTAATTCATCGTTATGCACCGGAATATTTCCAGGTATTTTCAAAACAGCTAAAATTAAGCCGCTCTTCAAAAAAGGCAACAAAAATGAAATTCAAAATTATCGGTCCATTTCTCTTCTATCAGTTTTTTCAAAAATATTAGAGACTTTTTTACGTACGACTGGAAACCTTTCTCAGTAAACACGACGCGCTTTCAGATTGCCAACATGGATTTAGAAAATCAAAATCAACGGAAACAGCTATATTTTCTTTTCTTAAAGATGTCGCCTCATCATTGGATCAAAACGAGGCACCTATTGGATTATTTTTAGATCTCTCAAAAGCTTTTGACATCATTGATCATGACATTTTACTTTCAAAATTACCTTCATATGGAATCAGTGGTATTGCTCTAGATTGGTTATGTTCGTACCTTAAACAACGATCTCAGAGAGTTAATATACCTTACTGTAATGATGGAACATTACATACGCACCTTTCCGACTCTTTGCCCATTGCACGTGGAGTTCCCCAAGGATTGATTTTAGGCCCTATTCTGTTCCTACTTTACGTAAACGATATGCCCTTGACGATTCGAAATGGAAGAACGGTTCTCTTTGCCGATGATACGAACATCCTTTGCAATAAAGAAACCGTAAATAGTACAATATCAGATATTTCAAATTGGTTCCAAAATAACAAATTAATAGTAAACGAAAAGAAAACGGTTTTAATGCAGTTTTCCATTTTAAATAAACAATTCTAGGCTCCATTGAAAACGAACGGTGTACCATTGACTGATGTTAAGGCAACAAAATTTTTAGGTCTCTCAATTCAGTCAAACCTTAAATGGAACATCCATTTAAATGAATTGAACACAAAATTAAGTTCATTATGCTACACGTTCAGAATTCTTGCAAATCCAGTCAGCCTTCATACTGCTCGTTGTGTATATTTCGCGAATGTTCATTCCCGCCTGAGATATGGCATAATATTCTGGGGAAATACATCTTATAGCTCCCAGACTCGCAGATTACAAAAAAGAATTGTACGAATAATAACCAAATCTCACCCACGTGATTCTTGTTGGCCTCTCTTCATTAATCTAGGAATTTTACCATTACCTTGTCTGTTTATTTACGAATCAGTGGTTTTTGTCAAAAATGACTTATATATTTTCAGAAAATGCCGATGTCCATTACTATAACACTCAACGTAGAAATCATATTCATCAGGTGACAGTATCAACAGGTCATTACAAAAAATTCACATACAATACATGTACGTTATTTTACAACACTTTGCCAGATGACATTAAACGATTAAATTCGATAGAAAAGTTTAAATCCCAAGTAAAATCGTTTCTGCTGCATAACTGTTTCTATACAATGAGAGACTATACTGAGCATCACAAGAAAAGTAACATTAATTTTAACAATGATACATAATGCATCATTTACCATTTGGACTGTATAAATGTGTATAAACAACCTGTAACAACTATTGTTCTACAGCCTCCGGGTCAATGACCCCCATCTCGATCAGGTTTTTTGTCCAGTTTCCCTGATCCATTGAGCAAATACTGAGATGGGCTTCTTGTTTTGCTTCTGGACATAAATGTAACTTCATTTTCTGTGCACGTCTTCTAGAATTCAGTGAGAAATACAATTATTCAAATTATCGTTTCCATGTTGTCGCGGCAGGAAGTATTATTCCGAAGGACAACATGGATAAGAGCCAAAATTTATTGCTATTTTATTCTTTGAAAATAGATTTTATTACATGGGAGGGTTTTTTTCTTCCACAATTTAACTAGTATATGACTTAGTGTAGGGATCACAGAATTTTGAAAATGTGCACACAATTCACTTTTCCCCATAGCACGTCATATGCAATTTTAACTGTTTTTTGACGTAAAATAAATAAATAAATACTATTGGCAACTAAATTATTTCCTGACACACAGAGCAAATACATTTAAGCAACATCAATTTTAATGGAATAGGAAATTCAATGACTATTCATTTTAATTAATAACTTCTTTCAACTTCACAATTTAATAATTTTTTCTACTACCACATAGGGGTGATGGTACTTGTCACATCAAATGGTTTAGCCATAAGCTCTTTAATAAAAAGATGCACAATGTTACACGAGTGAAACAAAATAGTATATCAGTAAGTAAGCTTTGTTATATTGATTTATGACCAGAAGATTCGTGGATTGACAGTCTTCCAGTGAAAATTTTCAATATCCTACAGATACAAATTAGTGAGTTGAACTGCACAAAAATTGAAATTGACAAGCATAACCTCTACTTTTAAGATGGAAATTGAATCTATTTAAGACTAATAGTACCAATTAGAGAAGATATAGGAAAGATGACAACCAGAATGAACATTTAAGGAGTGATAGCAAATTCAATTCCGGGAATGCTGCAGTGCTTCTGCAGTGAGATAAAAATCATGTGTTTCTTCCAGCATTCCTGTAATCTATGGAAGCGTAGTCAGCAAACTGAAAACTTTAGGCGTTGTCCATGTAGAAAAACGATTTTCTTTAACGGATCTTAAAAGAAGAAAGAGGCACCGACTGACTAACGTTTCTGTGATCCGGCAGTTCTAGCATGAAAATACAGGTGTCTGAGACCAAAAACTGCGCGTTTAAAATTTTTGAATAAGTGAGAAACTGAAAATATACGAATGTTGTGTAAAAGAGTTTATTATATTATATATTGTATGTTTTTTCATTATAATGTAAGATATAATATAACTAATGTGTGATATTTGTTTGATGCCAAGAGTAACACTGAGAAAAAAAATCGAACCTATTATCTCAACTGAATATTTGCTATTATATTAATGTTATTACAATAATTTCCCTTTTCTGTTATTATAAACACGAATCTTGTTGTTTTAATCATAATTTCGGTTCCAAATTTATAACAAAAAAAAAAATTCATTTTTCTGGATAACAAAACAATTTTCATTACAAATTTATAATAAATACTAAAATAAACAGACAGAAATCTTGCAGCCATTTTCAAAGTCTATTGAAAGTCAATGAACTGAAATATTACTTTAAGAATATTAAAGAAGAGTAAAATCTCGTCGTAGATGGAAGTTTTTGTTGAAAACTTTGGAGCCGTTTTTAAGAAAATGGTGTTTGCGTGTTTCTGTAAATGTGAAATTTGAAATTTCTCACAGAAATTGTTTGAAAAACTTCTTTGGAAGTCATTTGTAGCTCTTCCTCTCACAAATGCAATGATATATATGCTGCAATTTGTATTATTGCTTACGCAATAATACAAATCGCTGAAAATATGCTTATTAAAGTTCTGAATGATATTATCAAAAACTGCATGTGTGTAATTTTTTAAAAAAGCAAAAGAATATAGCAAAATGACATGAAATTTTATGTCATCTTAAACAAAACTTTGAAAGTAAAAAAAAGTTTGAAGAGAAAATTAGAAGCCATTTTTGAGAAAACAGCATTTGAGCGTTTCTAAAAATTCGGAATTTTGAGTTTGTTTCACAGAAAAGTTTTGAGTTTTCGATAATATTTATATGACATAATTTAAAGCACATTTACTTGTAAATGCAATAAGGTGAACAGAAAGCTACTAATGCAAATATTATTGACGTGAGAGACAAGTCAAAAAAATTAATTTTTGTAATTTTCGAAAAAAAAAAACAACAACAACAAAAGAATAGAGCAATATGGTATTTATTTCATCTCCTAGAGTACATGTAGCACCATCCCTAACCAAAGTTTAAAGAAAATATTTTGAGCGTTTTTAAGAAAATCGTTTTTGTTATTTTCTTCTTCTTAAATTTCACATATTGCATGTAAAACTGCACGAAAACTATTAGTATTTTTAAAGAAATGTACATGACCTCAATGAAAGAACCAATTAAGGAAAACAAATTTCATTTTAAAGGAAAACATCTATTTTTAATTTTGTAGTTGTAGGAAGTCGCTGAAAAAAACTCAAACTTTTGCAATTATTGAAAATTCAGTGTTAACAGTGGAAAATCAAACCTATGCCACCTTTATGATTGGTATTTCACTCTATTCTTACATGAAATTTAAAGAAAACATTTGGAGCCATTTTTGAGAAATATTTGAAAATGTCCCTGGCACTTCATGTGAAGTACCCTCAAAATTAATGAATATTTTTCAAAATTGCAGAACTTCGACTCAGACCAGATTGGCAGGGGTTTCTTCAATTCGGGAAAAATCCTACACATTTTAGGCACTAGTGTTGTTCACATACACCAGACAGAAGGAAGTTTTGTCATCAATCGAATTTTCGGTATCAAGGACCCACAAAACATGGATTCTGGCTGAACCACGTGTTAGAGGATTTTGTTTCTAAATTTAGCAACTGGATTTATCTACTTTTTCATTATCAGGACTCGACAAGAGTTTTCCTGCTGAAAATTCATAGTTCTTTCACGCAGCATTACATAATTTTCTCTCTACCGCATAAGCAATCTCTACCCTGTAAAAAAATCACAATTTATGTTTTGAGAGGAACTTTTGAGATTTTGTCAAGCCTGTTCCAGGGTTCTTGGTCAGTGAAAATTGTTATATTTTTTTTTTTCAAAAAAGTTTTTGCTTCTGAATTTGGCGCGTAGAAAATATCAAACTAGTAGTTCTACAGAATGGCAAAGACTTTCTTGTAGTGAAGTTTTCTTATTTCTTTGGTGTGAACTGGCTTTACGGACTTGCCCCATCCTCTTACCAGCTGCCATCTATCGCCACTTAAAGTACATTTTTTTTTACATTTTCTCAATTTTCTGGTTCCTTAATAGAAGAACCGAACTTTAAGAATATTAAAGAAGAGTAAAACCTCATCATAAATGACAATTTTTATTGAAAAATTTGGAACCGTTTTAAAAAAAATGTCATTAAAACATTACTGTAAATGCAAATTTGAAACACTTTTTCACAGAGAATTTTTGAGTTTTCCAACAACTTTATTTAAAGTCATTTGAAGAACTTTAACTCACAAATGCAATACTGTTTACAAATCGCTGGAAATGTGCATATTAACGGCATGAGAGATATTAAAAAAAAAGTGTAAGTTTTGAAAAAACAAAAGAATACCCAAAAATGAACTTTATGTAATTTTAAACAGTCCTATTAGCACAATTTGAAGCTATTTTTGAGAAATTGCGGAATTTTGAGCTCACTTTAACAGAAAACTGCTGAGTTTTCCAGAAACTTTATATGACATTATTTAAAGCATGTGTACTCATAAATACAATAACATGAACAAATTGCAGATAATGTAAATGAGACAAGAGTGACAATTAAAAAAATTAGTTTTGTAATTTTTGAAAAAACAAAAGAATAGTGCAATATGGCATTTATTTCATCTTACAGAGTGCATTTAGCACAATTCCTACTGAAAGGTAAAGAAAAAATTTGGAGCTGTTTTTGAGAAAATCTTGTTTTTGAAATTTTAAAAAATTGCCAATATTTTACACCATACTGCAAGAAAACTACTAAAATGTTCAAAAAATGTACATGATCTTAATGCAATAACTAATTATGGACAACATATTTCAATTGAAGGCAAAGTCTCTATCTCCAATTTTGGAGTTGAAGGAACACGCCGAAAAATTCAAATTTTTGCAATTTTCGAAAATTCAGAGTTCAAGTGAAATTCATAGACCGTGAAAACAGGATCTATTCCACCTTTATAGGTGTAATTTTCTCCTTTTTACAAGAAATGTAAAGAAAACATTTGGAGCAATTTTTGAGAAAATTTAGAAAATGTCCGGGGGTACCCCAAAATAATACAACTTAATGGCCCAATCCATTAAATTCATTACTATAGATTTTATCACAGATTCAAGTTCTGAAGACAAAAAGTTTAAGGTGGTACTTGCATATACTGGCTTAGTGTACCAATGTGTGGTAACGCTATTATCATTATCATCATCATCATCATTATTATTATCATTATCATGATTATTATTATCATTATCATCATTATTATTATCATTATTATCATCATCATTATTATTATCATCATCATTATTATTATCATCATCATTATTATTATCATCATCATCATTATTATCATCATCATTATTATCATCATCATTATTATCATCATCATCATCATCATCATCATCATCATCATCATCATCATTATTATTATTATTATTATTATTATTATTATTATTATTATTATGGTAACATCTAGATAATTTATTTGTGAATTTTCTTCTGCTTCAATGGTAAACTGAATACTTGAGTCATACAGATTGAAAATACCTAAAGAGAATCAATAGCATAATTTAACAAAATGATGAAATTTAATTGAAATGTGGATAATGCAACTGAATCAATAGCATAATCCATGATGTTCAAGTTTATGCATCACTAATTCTGCAAAAATGGTGCTTAAAACACATTAAAGTAAAATGACCTATTACATTACATAACACCCAATAGGTTTAAAATCAATGGAAAATGTGAAGCAACTGCATTGCTTCAAACCAAAAACTACAAAACTATTCCTAAAATAAAATTGCCTATAAATTACTTATTTATTTCTTTATTTACAAATAGCCTGTGGCTAATTTAAATATCAATATAACGATTTGCCAACACATATAATTTATACAATTCATAACAATGATTCTTTAACATTTCTTCAAATAACAAAATCAATATATTCAAAATAACATAATTTTAACAATTACTAACAATATAATTTATACAATTTATAACAAAGATTCTTTAACGATTCTTCAAATAACAAAATTAATTTAATGAAAATAACAATTCTTTAACAGTTCAATTTATATATTCATTAATAATCGAAGAAAATAATTTGTATATAATTCTTTAACAATACAAAACATTCTAAAACTACTTTTCATATTCAAAACTTTTCAACCAGGCACTTGATTTTTCTCTAAATTATTCAACTGACCCAGATTGTTTTATTTGTTGTGGTAATTCATTGTACATTGATAGTCCTCTATTAAAAATTGTTCCGTAAGCTTTGCTGCTTTGCGCATTTTCCGTATGGAATTGATTAGCCTGTCTTGTAGAATACTGATTAACTTCACAATTTTTTCTTACTAAACAATCCAAATATTCTGGTAATACTTTATTTTCTAATATATAAATAAATGTTAGTACATCACTTTTCACAGAGCTTTCAGTCATGTGACAGTTTTTTTTGACAGCTACTTTGCCACACCATGGGGATCGTGCCAGGGGGAATGGTCGGAGATTAACATACAGAAATTATTCGCTTATATTTCACAAACGTTGGCTAACTTGTCTTAGAGTCATGGAACAACCTATTGTATTGTCATTCTGCCAAAGGAAAATATTCACGGAAAAATATATTGTTATAGTAATAGAATAGTGTGAAAATATTTTGAAATTATGTTCAAGATAAAAGTTAATATTTTCTGTATGCTGTATTTAGTTCATATTTGGAGACTTCCCTACAGAAATGAGGAGTTTAACTAACAGGAATTGTGTTTATTTGGCGGGCCTTTTGTCTGCTTCGGGACATTGTTATATTTGAAAGACAATGAAAACATCTAAATTTTTTACGATTGAAACGAGATAAATAAGTGAATGAATAAGGCATGATTTGCATGTACTGAAGTAGGTTAAATTTGTGAAATTGGAGTTAGATCAGCATGTGTAATAACTTGTTTTATCATGAATACTGCTTGTCCAGCTTGAAGTACTTGCATTGTGATTTAACATTGTTTTGTTTTCATATATCATTTTATGTATTGGTTTTATCAATCTACCTTTTATCAACCTACCTACTAAGTTTTTGCCTCTCGACCATGACAAGATACGAGTAAAGTTTAGACAAAGGGAAAAGATATATTCTTACATTCAGGTGGTTTCATCAAAGGTGCAAAATTATTATTTTCTCAAATTCAAAAGAAATAAATTACTATTAAAGAACTATGACAGCAGAGGTGTTTCAGAAGTTGATGAAAGATTTCCACCTTGATTGTTAGAAACATCTATTAATGTAATGGACAATGCAGCTGTTCATTCTGTGCTGGTGAGTAATATTTTTCAACAATGGTTCTTTTAGGAATGTGAAAAACACTTATTTATGAAATTCATTTAATTTTTTTTTAAATAACTGATTAAAAAACAGGTTCTGCTACTATACAATTCAGTCATAAAAGTAGTTGGTTCAACATTACTTACATCACTATAAAGAGTAGAGTGCAACATGTATTAAATTCAATTGTGTTCAATAATCTTATAGTGAAATCAGTAACACAATTTTAATTATGACATAAAGTTTGCTAATAGAATGTATAAAAGCTTCTGAGACTGTTGTACAGAAAACGTTTCTCACTGAAATAAGAATAAGTTTTGTTGAATTCAATCATAAAATAACAATTTTATTTTGTATTTTTTTGATATAATGTTTGTCAATATTCTTACTATTTGATAAATCATATTAGCTGATGCGGGGAAGGTCAAACGATAGAAGCTGGCCATTTAGTTCTGCCTATCCCCTCCCCCTTATTGTCACTATAATACTATCGAGTTGGTGTGGAGCCAGTACAAAAGATATTGTTAGTGTCGTGATGATACCACTTTCAATCACAAAGCAACAAGAAAATGAAATGACACATTACAACAGATTACTGTGGAGAAATAAGGGAATAAATATTTCCTTGAGATATTTTGCAGAAATGTTACTAATATAACATACTCATTTATTCTGAACGCTATTTGGGATAATTATGTGGCACATACTGCAAAGAATTCTGATGAGTAGTAGTAAAAAAGGAGGCTTCAGGAATTGCAGTTATAATAATATTCAGGATGACTCTTTATGATGGCAAAGATCCCCTCGGTGTTACCATTCCTCTGATGTTTCTGATTATTGGGAATATGGGTGCCCGTGAAATTGGGTTGGAAAATATTTGATAACTTTTATTCTTCTCTGGTGCAGAGTTGCAAGTTGTAAATTTGTATTATTCCATCAAGGACAAGTGAGTGGTTATATTCCAGGTGAAATAGTGAATTGTATTATATTACATTATATAGATCTTAGTAAAAAACACATTTCAATAAGCTATTATTATTATCATCATTATTCTTATTTGTACTTTTACAGGTTTCTCAAGAGCTATATACTATCAAGAGTGGTAGAAAAGCATTAATAACTGTTACATTAGAATTTAATTTTCAATACACATTTATGAAATGAGATATATGTAGATACATTTTTATAGTTCAGATCTTTAACAGCAACTTATATTTCAACATCCAGATAAAAACTACCAGAAGGCTTTCAAATATTGTCTTCAATGTTCATATATGGGGAGAAAAGAATGTTAAGCGCAACATTATTAGTAGAGAAAACAGCTTAAACTCAAGTTTGAGTTTTTTCGGTTGAGGGATTGGGACTGTGGTATCAATTGATATTTAGCAAATATTTTTATCTTTATCTAATTTGCGATATGTTTGTATCTGTGTACGTGAATGTACTCTCAATAACTCTCTGAAAATAAATATTGTGTAGTTAGAAAGCATGTGGTTCTGTAATGGTTTGTTGGTGATTGGACCTATAGTAAATCATGTATACTAAGTAGTAGTCATGACTGGATTTTTTGAAATTTAATTTTTCTCTTAATTAATGTCTTATTTTTTTCCAAAATTAATTTCAGATTTTTTTTCCCCACTACAAAACATGTAGGGGTATTTTTTTATTATTTTTTGCAAGATAAGTGGTCTTTGTCTTTCGTATTTTCTTGCAATTGTTGAATCCTTCCTCAAGTATGTACGAATATTTTAATTATTTATTATGTGTGTTCCCACTAATTACAGTATCGAGACGTAAATTTCTCAGGAGATATAAGTTGTCGTTTCATTAAATCTGCTGATGTTAACTACCTTAATATTTTTTTTTAGTAATTAAAAGATAATTCTAATTCTTTTTTATTAAAAGGAAGAACTTTTTCAATTATGTGAAGTTAATTTTTTATGTGTATGAATGTGCATTGAAAATATATTCTGACATCATACACCATATAAATCAAAAATTAACTTCAGGTGATAAAAAAATATTCTTCCTTTGAATAAACGAGAATTAGAAATGCAGATTCAATTAAAAGAAAAGTTTTATCTTTTGAGGAGTACATTACTTAATACTGAAATAAGTATAAGACAACTTAATACAACATGAGATTAAAAGTTATAAAATTATGCTGTTAGATCAGGTATGATAACCAATGAATGTTGTTGTATAAGAGGTTTTAACACAAATATTGTTCATTTTTAAAATTTCCAAGGTATAATTTTTATTTCAAAATAGAACATTTTATTTCTCTTCCTGGGAAACTTGGTGGCCTGGGTTTTGAGCTAGTTAGTAGTAGGCCATGGACAGTTAGAAGATGTGTTTTAAAAGTACTTAAGAAAGTAATTTCAATTTTATAAAGTTTGACTTAAAAGAACCAAAGCGAATAAAGTTTATTAAACTTCCAAGATGTTTGGTTCAACAGTTGTATCCTTCAAAGAAATCACAAAGGGAATTATTTTTTCATTTATACGTTTGCTTTTATAATACCTTTTCATTTATTTTCAAAATGATTTATTTATAGATAATAAAGTTATTGAAGGAATGAAACCTTTCAATTTTCATTTCTTATGCCTAAAATTCTCATAGTGAAAATGGAAAAGCATTCATCTTTCTTAAATTAGAATTTATTATTTAACATTCCATAATATCCTTTTAATAACAAGTACATACAAATAATTCATAGCACTTTTTAACCCATGATGTACCTAATACCTAAATTGTAAGAACTGATTGCTGTTTTTAGAATTTAGAATTTAGAAATTTACTTGGAGGTTATTAATCTTTTCATTAACTGTGAGTATTTTACCAATCAATACTCATGGAATGTTCCGTAATTTAATTCTCTTTCCCTAGAAAAACCTTTCAACAGATTGTGAATATTGTCCAAGATTGTATAATCAGAAGAATCCAAAATTTAATAAAATGTGGCAATTAATGGTGGTTTTGTGTTAATTATACACGACTAACATTTCAATTAAGCATTGCTTTACCTGTCATAAATCGTTGAACAAATGAATTACAATATTTAAGTACTATTATCATAATTTTACAATTCACTAACCAAATCTGTATGTCAATGATCAATAACTGAATAGGTGAAAACCAGAATGGTATAAGTGACATTTTATAAATTATGAGAAAAACATGTTCATAGTAGACTATATTTCAATGTCAATGTATGTTTGTGTTTTTAATAAACAATTGAAATGCCATGGTTTTAATAATGAAGCAAAGTAACCCAATTTTACAGCGATATTGAATTAAATAAAGTTTTCTCAGAATTTATAAAATTACACTTACACTGTTCTGGTCTTCACCCATTCAATTGATTTTAGTCATAATGATTAATCAATAGAAAAAAATTATAAACATAAACTAGTCTAATTGCAAAACATTATACAGCACATACATTAATTTGTAAGTTCTGAACATGCAAGATCAAACAGTAACAACAAAATTCCAACAGTTTTCACAAGGCGTACACGGGGTTTAGTAGTATATTCATCATTCTCCTGTCTGAAGGCTTAATTCACTTGTCACACATATTATCAACAGCATTTTGAAATTCTTTGTATCAACTCATACAATTTTTCGTTATTAATGATAGCGGAATACAATAAATCGCTCGTGGAAACTATTTATAACCTTCACATCATGAAAATATATTCAACTACAAAATCCAGCCAGCTGATACCGCTACTCAGCTGATCGGCGGAGAAAATTTTTTGGAGAGCGATGCGGTCTTTGGCAACGCTCATTTGTCATTGAAGCTGTCATTAAAATAGTCTACTGCCCTGAATGCTCTGTACTTCCCTTTCAACTGATAAATATCGTAATTCTTTCACCATATTGCTAACATTTTCATTATGGCTTTTATTCAAAACAGCTCTCATTCCTTTGTTGAAATTGGTTTGTATCTTTTCAATTTCATTTTTATTTACCATAGATAGAACAGTTGAACAGTAATGCACATAGGACATCAAAATTAGTTAAAATAATAAATTCCTTTCCTGGTCTTCAAATAACTTTCCTCAATTTATATAACAAATTAACTTTCTTGGCTATTTTGCTGTCAATGATCTTTAAAATTTAGACGGTTATCTATAATCATCCCAAGCTATTTGTATGTCCTAACCCGTTTCAAATTTTCATCGTTTGCTAAGCAAAATTATGTAGATTCTACTCCTTCCCTAAATTTATCTTCATTCAACAAGCATGTTATAACAGAATTCTTACCAGTTATTGTCAGTTTCAGTAAAAGGTTAGATTAGAATGAAATATTGGCATTCAGTAAAGTATAACCAACTTACTTTACTTAGAAAAAGACAAACCTTTCCAAAGTAACACTGCTCATATTACTCTAAACCAGGCGTTTGTACTTTTTAGAAGATAAGTATACTTCGGAAAAGAAAATAACATTAGGTACTAAATAATGGATTTATACAAAACTTATGACACAACATAAAACTCTATTCGGCATAACATGTTTAACAAATTAATAAAATGCAAAATTCTTGAAACGAAGAGCACCAACTGAATTTCCAAGAATTCTAACAAAAAATAGAATAATAATTTTATTTATATCATTGTTTACATCTGTGTTGAAGTACCTGATGGTGACATGAATTCTGCATTGCTCCTATTTTCTATTTGGAAGTGTAAACCACACATTTTTAGATAAGCTTGAACTGCTAAACAATTTGCATTATCTGGAAGCAAAATTTGCTCCACATCATAAGGCTGAAACAATTTCACATCAACAGGCCACGGCTCTCGAGCTGAAACGAAACAAAAGGTATTCTGAGTCTTTGAGCTTGAGATTTAATTTACTGTCACTCACATTTTATGACGTATAACCTCGAATTATTGGTTCAAGTACCGCTAGCTGTATGAAATACTGAAATGTACAAATACCTCCTAGTTCCACGGCTAGTGACTCTGTGAGGAGAACTGATGGCATGGTTTTTACGAAATGTCAAATGACAGAAAATATATTAATGATGATTTCAACGAGTGGAGAAATAACTCACGTACTACCGAAGCACAAGTTGTATGACAAAATACGAATCACTGTAAGTCCTGTGTGCGTGTTTGGGGGGGGGGGGGGATAATACTCAGATACAGCCAACCTCTCGTGTGCTATTTTCGGGCATTACAAGCTGTTGCTCACATGAAATTTCAACGTTTCAGAGTGTTTTACTTCCACATACACAGTTGGCAATAACTGTCGGGTTTCATGAAGAGGCGAAATTAAATACAAATGTACAACAGCTACTGATTGGAACTGGATATCTAGACCAGTCAATTGGTGCTCAAAAGGGCTCGATACAGGAAAAAAATCAGGATTTTTTTTCAATGGTTCTTTATGTTTCTGAGGGTGCTGAATTCGAATTTGATGTTTGCCACCTTAAAAAAGGTCGGCTTCACAGAGAAAATTGAAGGATTTTTTAACTTAAAAATTTCGCCTTGTATTTAGTTTTTCGCTTATATCTTCAAAACCATGCTTTTTATCCAACTATTTTATCTAAAAAGAAATGAAACTATTCTAGAGCGAAATGACATAAAATTTCACTTTAAATAATATAGCTCAAAATTCATTTTTTTAGTTATGCACTTTTAGTTAGAAACTCAGTGCGCAACTTCGACGCCATAAATGCATTAGTCCAAATATAATAACTAATATCAATTAAAAATGAGTTATAAGCAACTTTTTCCCATAATGAACCCTGAGAACGGATCACTTTATATTCTCATTTAGGATGTAGTGACGATGTACACATACGGCCGTAAGAAATTGTTGAAAAAACTTGAATACGCGATTATTCACACCGAATAATTTGTTATTTCAAAGATAATGACATTGTGTGACAAAGATAATGAAAGAGTGTAATTTTCACATATTACACTCTTTGCCGGTACAAAACTTGTGAACGGAACGCTCGTTTATTTCAGTAATGCAGGTTACCGCTACGAGATGTACACATTCATGCCAAATTTTTCGTTAAACGTGAATCTGCAGTGACATGCAGCCAAATTTTCCTTTAATTGAATGAATATTAAATACGATAAATTCTCTTTAAATTTGGAGGTGTTATATTGTGTCATGTATAACTTTTATGCTAGTTATATTCTATACCTTATTACTTTGAATATAAATTATTGTAATCTGTATTAAATTAACACAATTTTCGTTTTAATCATATTTACCACCAATAGGGACATCAATGATTATAGTTAAAATTATTTTAGAGCACGTTTTTATAAATATTAGAAATCACAGCCCACTATCTCCTCTGATGCCACAAGAGCAATGACAGCGTATTCCAACTTCAAACTTATACAGCGCACAGCAGGTACAGGGATTAGGCTTAATACTTTCACATCAGATGTACGAAACATTCCTCTTACGAGTGGGATGGTCAGAAGTTCCCCGCGCTGCTCTAATGACAACCCGAAAGTTCGTCTCCCGCAGTACGGTTTGCGAAAGCTTATGGGCGACATACACACGAGTTTTTTCAAATGAGTTTGTCGTACGGAGTATTCTTTATATTAGTATTCGACTAGACAGGTTCACTATGTCTTCTGGACGAAAATGTTCGTATGCCGATTGTGACAACAGTTATCGAAAACATCCAGGAATAAGTTTTCATAAATTTCCAAGCACGAATCCAGCTCTGTGTGAAAAATGGATTCTTCATTCGGGTAAGTACTTATCATTCTTAAGTAAGAAAATATTTAACTTCCATAATGTTTAAAAAAAGACAGAATATATAATAAGAGGCTTCATTTTCTTTTTATTATTAAAATTAAGGCTCACTTTTTACACTAGTGCTCAAAATTGAACTTTGGCACGCCATGAAGAAAACGCTTTTACTGGTACTGACTTTTACTGGCTTTTACTGGTCAGAATTCTTGCAAATTCAGTCAGCCTTCATACTGCTCGTTGTGTATACTTCGCGAATGTTCATTCCCGCCTGAGATATGGCATAATATTCTGGGGAAATACATCTTATAGCTCCCAGACTTTTAGATTACAAAAACGAATTGTACGAATAATAACCAAATCCCACCCACGTGATTCATGTAAGCCTCTCTTCATTAATCTAGGAATTCTACCATTACCGTGTCTTTTTATTTACGAATCAGTGGTTTTTGTAAAAAATGACTTGCTTAAGGGCGGGAATATATTTTCAGAAAATGCCGAAGTCTATTACTATAACACTCGACGTAGAAATCATATTCATCAGGTGACAGTATCAACAGCTCATTACAAAAAATTCACATACAATACATGTACGTTATTTTACAACACTTTGCCAGATGACATTAAACGATTAAATTCAATAGAAAAGTTTAAATCCCAAGTGAAATCGTTTCTGCTGCATAACTGTTTCTATACAATTAGAGACTATACTGAGCATCACAAGAAAAGTAACATTAATTTTAACAATGATACATAATGCATTAATTACCATTTGGACTGTATAAATGAGTATAAACAACCTGTAACAACTATTGTAACACAGCTTCCGGGTCAATGACCCCCATCTCGATCAGGTTTTTCGTCCAGTTTCCCTGATCCATTGAGCAAATGCTGAGATGGCCCCTTGTTTTGCTTCTGGACATAAATGTAACTTCATTTTCTGTGCACGTCTTCTAGAATTCAGTGGGAAATACAATTATTCAAATTATCGTTTCCATGTTGTCGCGGCAGGAAGTAATAAGAGCCAAAATTTATTGCTTATTTATCTTTGAAAATAGATTTTATTACATGGGAGTTTTTGTTGTTGTTTTTTTCTCCCTTTCAAAATTCAAAATTTATTGCTTATTTACCCTTGAAAATAGATTTTTTTACATGGGAGTTTTTTTGTTTTTTTTTCTCCCTTTCAAAATTCAAAATTTATTGCTTGTTTATCCTTAAAATAGATTTTATTACATGGGAGTTTTTTTCTCCCTTTCAAAAATTCAAAATTTAAGTAGTATATGACTTAGTGTAGGGATCACAGAATTTTGAAAATGTGCACACAATTCACTTTTCCCCATAGCACGTCATACGCAGTTTTTAACTGTTTTTTGACGTAAAATAAATAAATAAATTAAATTGTTAAGAAGGCATTGGAGTACAATACTTCAGCTCCACAAAGTTATTTCGATCATTTTTGTCTTCTTCACAGTTCTTAAGTGACCGTCGCCCCAATCACTCGAATTCATTGATTCTTGTCGACGATATTCGTGATTTTAAAAACAGTGTTTAAAACTTGTTTGGATTATTTTTGTTTTCGATTACAAGACAATTTTAACGATAGGTTAAGACAATGGGGGCGTTTGTGTGAAAAGGGTTTTGATGATTTGAACTAATTTCAAGCAGAAATGACGAAATACTTCTCGTATTTTCAAATAACTGTACATGACCTTTTGTAAAGATATGATTTTTTAGTACAGATTTCAATTAAGAGAAAAATTCCATTCTTCAAATTTGTAGTTTTGCAATTTATCTGTTTCCAGTTTATGAATACGCAGTGTTTGCCGGAAATGAACCTGCATCAATTCTTTTCCATCCTTTGATACTTACAAGAAGAAAATATAAAGAAAAAAATTGGATTCTTTTTGAGAAAATCATTCTTTAAAAATTACTTATAATTCATCTAACATTACGTGAAAACTCATATTTTGAAAAACTGGTCATGATCTTAGAGCTCTGTTAAAAAAATGATTTTATAGAGGACAAAATATCCATTTACAATATAGTAGTTGTAGGAAGACGAAAGAGAATTGGAACTTTGCAATTTTCGAAAGACTATGAATATAAAAAAATGAGATCTGCGCCATTCTTTTAAACGTCGTCTAAGCTATCTGAGAACAAAATAAAAAATATGGAGCAATTTTTGAGAAAATTTTGAAAATGTAATTGAGACTTCATGTCAAGTACTCTACATCAATATATCATTTTTAAACTCGTAGGGCCTCGAGTTGCTTTAAATCGAAAGGGGAATACAAATGTTGGAAAAAAATTGTCTGAAGGGTTTAGGCGCTAGGGTTGACGGCTCACGAACACTGACAGGCTGACGGAAGAAGGATGGACGGACGTTTTGCCATCGATCGACTTTTCGGTATCAAAGACCAACAATACATGGCTTATTTCTACACAACATATTACAGAAAATAATTTACAACATATTGGAACACTGTTTATCCTCTTGTTCCTTAGTAGGGCACGGCAATAAGAACTTTTCTGTCGTTTTTCCCGCGTGATTACAATATTTTCTCTTTTGACGAAGTAAGGCGAGAAGATAAAAATCGATTATGCGGTAGTTAATTAGTTACTAGTACTAGTTATGCTAGTTAATACTTGTTTAAAATTCTCTTACTACACTTATCTGGTTCTGCTTTGGTGGCTAGGCCACTTTAATAGATTTGTCAATGGCGCGCCTGCCGGATATTTAAACAGATTCTTTGGTATTGCAGGTTTTTTTTGTTATTTAAGGTCGCATGAACTTAGGTCATTAGCGACCACTATTGAAGTTAACGGTATGGTAACTATGAAGATAAAACGAAACTGTGATGATAAGGGGTGATAGGAAGAACACAAATACAACCATGCCCGAGACGGGACTCGAACCCGCGACCCTTCGGTCCGAGGTCACTACGACACTACTTAGCGATCTCGGCCACCGGGCCGGCTTTTCTATCTTATTTCTTAGCATTTAACAAGTTCGCATCTAACAAAAAATGAAATAGAATATCGTTTCGTTAATTACTATAATTAATTGTTCAGATGTTTTCAATTTATTGTTGGAAACAGTTATTGATGATACTAGTGGTAAAAGACATTGGCATTTTATTTTAGGAGAAGAATAGGTAAAACTCCTAGGAGTAAAATAAAATCACTTTTACCACGAGTATCATAACCTATTTTTTAGACAGCCTTACTGTCATTTCTTTTAAATTCAAGTATTCAAGTCACTTAGTGTCGTATTAAAGTCAATAGTAGCTGATGCTGTCTGGCGAAAGCATTTTGTTTTCTTTTTTGCATTCACAGATTTATCCGATCACTTGAGCATCGCCTTACTTTTAGCACTAGTACTAAAAACTGGACTTTTAACACGCTATGCATACCTTGAAAAAAATTCTTTTACTAGTGGCTGTCTAAAAAAATATTTATTCTTGAATTCAATTTCCTTTCTTTTGAATTTGAAAAACTTTTGATTTAAAATTCCAGTATTCCACCTTATTCAAATCTATTGTGTATTCCATCGAATCATTGGCTGTAACAAATGTTAAATGGATATTTTTATTTCCCTCCATGAAGTAAATTTATTAATGGACAAGTAAAAACCATCTCAAAAGCTTCTTGGAAATTGTGAACCGTTTGCATCTGTATTACAAATCTCAACAAATAATTAAATTTGACTACATTTTAAATTGTCAATAAATCTGGTTTATTGTAATTGTTTATAATTTATTTATTTACCCGCCTTCCTGCATGGACCTTTTCCTAGCATTACCTGCAAAAGTTTATAATGTGTTTCTAGAGTAAGGTTTTCTAATTTAATAACTACTTTCTAACTTAACTTTTTAACTTATTTAAATACAAACGTATTTAAATTAAGTTAATATTTAAGCAGTCCAACTTCATACCCCTTGATTTTTGCCAAAGTTCAGTACCTTCTGTGGAAACTAGTGGTGCTACAACAGCACATACTCCCCCGGATTATTTATATCTTTGGTGATTTTCGAAAGTTGAGAGTATAAATCGAAAATGGAACCTGTGTTTTTTTATAAACATCGAAGCAAAAATATTTTAAAAAATGTGGAGTCTGTTTTGAGAAAATCCAAAGTGCCTGTATTGCGCGCAACATTATTCAAAAACAACTCCTATTTTGAAAAATTTGTGCACGACCTCGTTTAAAAATCTAAATTTTAAAAACAGTTCTTCAAACATAATTATAATGAAGTTAAGTGGTGTTCCAGAAAAAATCCTATTATACTTCCGTTTGAAAAGGAGTTCGAATATGTTGCAAAGGATTTCACAGTGACCTCACTACGGTGGTTAAAGATTACGTGGCAATTAATTGTTAAATGTGTTTTTAGTGGACATAACGAAGACTTAATCTGCTACATGAGAACATTCAAGGGTAAGATAATTTAATTATCGATGCTGGCTGGTAATTTCATAAAATATTTAAAGGTAAATTACTGTTATTTCAGTGCCAACTTAGAAATAATTACGCTCAATATTTCCCGCTGATAAATAACTTCCCAGGTCTCTTAAGAAAGAATTTATCAAAATATGGTAGTGAAATAAAGTGAATTATAATTACACACACGTTTTTTAGAATTAGCAAAATATGATAATTTACAATATTTTCATGATTATCGATATTGTGAACAGTGTTCATGATATCCGGAAATATTCAAAGTATCGTACTCTGTGTTCTTACAGCTGGAAGTCTTCCAAGATTTCATTGCGAAGAGGGACAACATTCATAGCTGATTTGCCTTTGCCAATAGTTTTTTATTCCACTGGAGCGAATTTTCTTATTAATTCTTCCCAATGCACGTTTCATCTGCCTGCAGAATTCAACTTGTGTGTGGCTGGGGGGGGGGGGGATCCCAGAATTTCAAAACATGTGCACACAATACACTTCTTCCCATAGCATGACACACACACAGATTTTAACGTTAAATAAGTAAATATAGTTAATTGGTTTGGTTTGCAACAATGTAATACTGTTTTCCACCGACATC
>BLKR01010182.1:0-66087 GCA_011170035.1 Teleogryllus occipitalis
ACAGATGGGAAATTTCAGTATATTGCTGTGGCTTGGGTTTTCAAGTTATTTCTTTCAAGTTATTTCTTTTATTTTGCGATACAAAAATATTCCCTCCGAAACATAATGTTTGGATCCTGACCCTTTTTATGAAGCACGTATGTAACTCAAAAAAAGCGAAGTATTGAATTTGTTTTTGTTATAACACAAAGTCTATGAGTGATGGAAAACCTGTTTTTTATGTGGACAATTATTAACTTCAGAATCACAAAGTTTTGTGTTTACAATTTTTATTAACTTAAAGCATATTTAATTATATTGTTGCAAATATTTTAATTAAAAAATTAAAAAGTATAGCAATTTTTTTAAAAGTATAGCAACATTTTCTATTTGTTAGTTTTTTCCTTTTTTCGCTCTATTTCTCATTTTATTTTGTTACACCTCTCTTGAATCCCTTGTTTTCGTTTCACACTAGGACGTTATGGTTTGAAATATGAAATCACGAAAATGTGTGTGGTGTTAATGAATTGCAGATATGACCTATAGAATTTGTTATCATTCAATTTATTCCAGATAAATCTGACAGATTAACGCTTATCAATTCCAGCATTCCCTATCTTTGCCAGGAAGCAATCAGGATACGTTTGCATTTCAGTACAGCATCATATCGCGGCGAACATTTTGCATGCATACCAAAGAATACGAGTTCTGAATTCATTAAGAGTTGAACACCGAGAAGCGTGGCGCGAGATAATTCGATTAGCAATTTAAGCAGCAGCGTTGTAGAAAGTGTTCTGAGAGGCTGTGAACTGCATGTGTCAGCGGAGCGTTGCTCGCGCTGAAAGCCAAGACTCGGTCTCCATACAGAACTTCCTTTGTGCTTGTGCACACACGACTAGGGGGACGAGAATTCCGATATTTGGGTGGAAACGTTACTAAAAGAGGGGTTTTATGGCCAAAAGTATCCCAATTTAATATTGGTATATTTTTCTTTTAAAATTAAAATGTAAACTTTCTTAAAGTAATAATGAAATTTTTAAATTTTCTACAATGTCTGAATTGGTTGTCAAGAATGACTCAAGGTGTTGTACTAGGATATGATTTTGAAGTTTGTGATAAGAACATGTCAGTATTATGTGCTGTTTAATTAGTTATTTTGAGGACCAGTTGTGAGTAAATTGATAGTTATAGATGAGAAACTAATACATGATTTGAATATCACATAAGATAAGAATTCGTTTTTTATTTATTTATTTAGTCAAAAACTGTATGTGACGTATAGGGGAGAAAATCATCTGCGCACGCTTTCTTGAGTTTCAGAATCCCTTCCCAACAATTTAACTATTAATAATAGAAATATGAAAAAATAATAGTTACAATAATAAATTTAAAAAAGTGGGAGATTAACATTTCAAAAACTAGATATTTTCGTTGCCGAATTATAGAAAACTTATTTGTAACAGTAAACGAACGAACAGACTTTATTTTTCTGTAGGGCTAACAAAATAGAAACTCACCCTAAGTTCTACTACCACTACAAGCAAAAGAAAAGCTCAACAAAACGTGCGCTAGACGACGAACAAAACGACAAACAAAACGAACGTCTGACGACGTTCTGAGCTTTATACCGAAAGTCAAGAAGTTTCCGATCTGAAAGTATTGCCTCTACATTTGGTGATACTTTGTCGTGCCATACAATTGTTTTTCCAGGGCAAATTTTCGGTTTTGAAGAACGATTTCTTTGCTGCTTGAGACGCGCAGTTCAAACACTGCGCAGCACGCACGCAGGCTTTGGAGGTGCGCTGCGTTGAATTGTCGAGGAGACTTAAGGTCGGCAGCGGTGAGCCTGACGCGGCGGCAAGATTTTCCTGCGACGTCTCATGGGGGAGGGTCGCCTCTCTCCTGAAGATGTTGGCACCGCCTTGTTGAGAAAAATCGCTACCGATCTTTTCTATCCCTCAAAGAAGAGCTGTAGCACGAATCTCGATGCAACACAGAGTAGTTAAAGCAACAAAAAAGCCTGCTTTACTCGAAAACGAAAATTTTCAACGGGAAACCGAATTCATCAAACTTCCTCTAATAACAGTGAGTTATTGTTTTGTCGGTATAATTAAAGGACTCGAAGGGTTCACTGTGTATAGAAAATTATGTAACGCTACAAAAATCCATGTTGAGATTTTCATATCTTTCGGGGCCCCTGATATGATGAAAGTCGTTAGAGACGTTTGTCTGCTTGCCCGTCCGTCGAATTCCTAACCCGGCAAACATTTTTTAGATGTCAACACTGAAAAGGATATGTGTTGGGTCATTGAGGCGAACCCCAAGTAAGTACACTATCGCTGTCTGCGAATGCATATGCAGGCGAATTCATATGTGAGAAATTTTCGCACGGATTCCGCTAGAAATAAAATAGTATAAAATCGTTACTAAATACGAGAAAGCATGTGAAGTTAGAGGACCAATCATTGATCATATGTGGAGCAATACAATCGGTGGGGCGTTGTCTAATATTTGAAGCACTTGTATATAATGTTGAGATCACGACCAAGTAGACAACAGGGATGCAAGGAAATATAGTAAATTTCTGATATGATGATAGAGGTAATTCAGATGAATTATAGCAGGGGAACTGGCAGTTCTCCTTTGGAGCATGCCGTGAATTCCTTTTTTCGTAACAAATGTAAGTCCTGTAAATGATATTTTACCTTTAAAAACGAAAGGTAATATTGTAATAGTTCACGTATTCACATTCGTTAAATACTTCGCTGTCCAACTTAATCAAGATAACAACTGACTTGCGTAGTGTTTGACATCACTAGCGCTATGCGTAGTATTCGAAAGGTCAGCCTGGTAGGTGCGATATCTCGATCGACCTGAACGCACCGCTTGAACGATTTACAAAAGTTGATCGCTCCATTTTATATAAGGCAGTTGAAAGAACAGGACGCTTTCGTTAACGGAGGAGACGAACGATCTGGAATCCATTTCAATTTGTTATAAAACCACACCAGAAAGACCGTATATTCGAGCCTTTTTCTTTCGTTCTTGGTGTTTTCGATTTTTTTCAATTCTATATTTTATATACCATAATTCCTAATTAAATGATGTGGGAAATGTTATTTCTTTTAAACCAAACGTTTGTGACTGTGCCGGGTCGGTGTAAAGTATTGTACTGAGAAAACAGTGTGCGTGGGGCACACGCACCGAGGGAGTCGCAATGTGATACCAGGTTTTACAAGAAACGAGGACTCGAAACACACTGTAACGTTCAAGCTATCTCCCTCATTTGTTCTCTTCCCTAAAATTACTTAGAATATAAACAAAGGAACTGCCCCTACAAGAAGGCCAATAATCTTGATTTCATTCCAAAAGTCAAATTCCATTCTTTTCACTCGATTGCCTCATGATGTGATAGATGAGGGAGTTTCATGGTTTCCGGGCGCGTGAACTACTTAGGTCGATCCGTTTGTTTGGAATAGAGAAACCACGGGAAACTCTCGGTCAGAGCAACCGGCCGCTAGGAATTTGCTCCAGATAGTGGCTCAATAGACACAGCCGTCAATTCAATTCAGCGGACGGGAGGGTTCATGGGTTAATAGGGTTGATGTGGATTTTTTTGTGGTCAAAGCGGGCTCCCGATTGGTTCTCTCGGGATTCTCAGATTTCTCTTTCTTTCTATCGATTTTCTATTAATCATCATTATCATCATCATCATCACTATCGCTCGTGAGTTACAATTTTCTTGGTATTTGAAAGCTCTGTAGTGTCCAATAAATGAATTAATAAATGAATAACGTCCGCTAGGTATTGAAAGGACGTCGAACAAGTGTCTACTTAACATGATATTCTAAGAATTCAATTGATCAACTGAAAAATTTAAAGAGCTCTCTGCAGAACAATCACGTTCTGGGAATATTTCTAAAATAGCAACAAACATTATTTATGTATTGTGATAAACAGGTACCTACTTTAAAGATCATTTCAGTGAGCACGAATGTCGATGTGGATGATTTTGGACACTAAAATTACAATCAAGTATAAAGAATATGAACTACAGTGGAAGATGTTGGAATCCTTAACACGTATGAAGCGTTCGGCTCTGTATTCGCAATCTGATTCGTGCCTCGTAGTACATTCGCGCTGACGGAAAGGCTGCACGTGCTGACCTTGGCAGTCACGTGCCTCGGCCCGACTGCCGCCGCGGCGAAGTAATCAACGCCTTCTACTGGCACACTCCGCGGTAATTGTCATGCATGAAATCGCCCGTGGCACCGCCGACAGCCCGCTCTCGATCACGCCACGTGCCGCCCCAAGGGAATGGGTGGATGAGAAAAGAGACTGCGACGGCAGGGGATTCGTGGAGAGAGGGAGGAGAGAATTCACCAATGGTTTTTGTGCTGAGCGAGACGAATCGAACAAAATCATTGACAGGAAATGGAATAAACCGATTCTTTCGTGGGTATGAGAAGCCCGAAGCAAAATCACAAGAAATGTTTATTGGAAGAGTTCTGCGATTTTATATACTATATTGGACTTTCTATTTCATATTTTATTAGAGGACCATTGCAAAGTTTACATTTTTCATTTGAATCAACACTCTCTTTTTACAATAAAACATAATTTCTTCAATTCAACTTTTCAATATTTACGATGTAATGAATTAAAAAATCTATTTAATACAACTTCCTTTAAATTTTTCCTTAGAATACTATTTTATCTATTACTGCATATTCAAAATTATCGAAATGTATGAGAATTGGTAACAGATTTTTGCAGTTGTTATTGCGATCAAACTGAACTCTGAAACGATGTAGGGGTTCTAAAATGAACTATGGAATTGTCTGCAGAAGATGTACACGTCTGGATTATTTACAAACCACAAGAGTTGCACTTAGTATAAAATTATTTTAATTAATTATGGGTGGCCACAAAATAAACATGATGCGTAACATATTCATGAAAAATTACAAAAAAAATAAAAAACTCTTATTGTTATGCATTACTCTTAAGTGGATGATTGCTCACTTCAGAGTTTCGTTCTAATACAAATCTCTCGAACTTTATTTTGTCTAGTCAACTATTACGTCCTTGTGTAGTTTGCTGCTCGGCACTTTTCGTTCAGGATTTTCCCAGCTACAGTGTATCATTTGAATACTTCGAATGATTGATGTGTCCAGGCACGTCAACTGCTGTAGTGTTTAGTCCCATTAGTGTACATTTTTTATGTTTGGTGTTGGCAGTGTTCCTCATATTCGGGGCCTATTAGGGGCCCCTATATAGGGCTATTTCGTCTTCGAGGTACCTCCCCCATCGAGGCCGGGACAAGTTCTAAACTCTCGACTGGTCTCCTGACGTGTGTGTTGCTCCTGACAAGTGTATTGCTGGTCGGGAGCAAAACACACACACATATGTGTTTGTGTGTGGGTTGGTGGTTGTGAATGTGAGTGTGTAAGTAGAGGGGAGGATAGGACAAGGAAGAGAAGGAAAGAACGCGCGCGGTCAGTGGGCCGTTTGCTAGGGTACTGCATCGGCATTCGCCTGGTACTGATCGGAGAAACCAATGAAAAATACTGATCCGAGCAGTCGTATCATCGCAGTACCACTAGAATTTTCCAAACAGCAGCTGAATTCAACCCATGAAAATCCGCGATCGTCGGTTAACCTTCGGTCGGAAAATCCGCGATCGTTAACTCGAACCGTAAGACCATCCGGGCAGAGTCATTGCAGAGAGCGGCAATGCTTGATATGACTTAAGCGCAGCCTGCCAGGCTGCGCATAAGCCATTCGAGAGTCTGTATCTTTTACTGGATTGTACAATTAGGAAGACCTTGCAAAAGTGAATGTGCCCTAAGGTCGGCAAATCTACTCTGCTAGGAAGAGGTAACAAGGATGAACGACTTACATTGCAAGATAGATGGAGTTAGCTGTTACACTCACCAACCAATCGTTTTAAGCACTTGTAACATGTCAACGGAAATTCGTACTTTCACCACTGTAAAACATCTTCATAAAAAAAGGAAAATACCCACTGAGGGCGAAATATAACGTACAACTAAACCGAAAGCAACAAAAGCAGCTTTTTATCAGAAGTAGGCACTAGATTCATGCTTTTATATTTTCTCAGATTTTCAGAAATTCGTGGTTCTTCCCCTAATAAGAAACTCCATTCCATAAGAGGCCAGTGTGGAGATGCGAAAACAGTATTTGCAAAAGGTACGCCATTTCGATGTCACGGGTTTCTCGGCTCGAGTTCTAACAGCTCCAAAGTGATTAAATGCAGTTTAATGTCAAGCGATTAGATTCTTGAATGTTAAGTATTTTTCTTCAATTTCAAAGAATTTACTAATCAAATAGCACTTATCGCGTAATTTAGCGTGAAAGAACGGGCGAGAAGGTACGTGATGTTTTAACACCACTAGTTACTTCGTGGTTCAGCACAAACAAGCACTCGAAGTGGCTGACGTCCAGATTCGCAGCTTGTCTCTTGAACATCCATGTTTTACTGAGGCATCACAGCATCTGATTTGTTTGGTTTTGTTTCGTAAATGTTTGCCTTTATGCGTAAATGCGTTTGCGTAAATGTGCCTTGCAATTTCGTTCGTCTTTCCATATTATTAGTTTTCTCGGGATTTCTCCAGGAAGAATGTAAAAACATGTAATCTTAATGTAAATAACAATTAAGGTACAACGACTAAATAAAACTATTTGTGATTGCGTCACATGTACACATCTTGCAATAAAGAGTTCTAAAAATTAATTATCTTCAATTTTAAAAGTGAGCGAACTTTTCGAAAACGTCTATGAAACTGAATTTTACGCCATATCAAATAAACTAAAATAATTGGTACTGGTGTAAGTGTGAACCTTACAACGAAACAACAACAAAAATTAACAAGAATGGAAAATTATTTTTCCCTCATATAATACTACAAAATATTCCCTACAATTTTATCTAGAAGATATCATAAATGCAGTAGGATTTGTTCTTTTATTTAATATTTATGTGTTGCGTTCTTTAATTTAATTACCTTGATTTACATAATTATTTTGAATGGAAATATTTAATCAGTGATTCATAACTATATAAATAATCTAAAAGGTTAGCTACGTACGCAATGAAACATGTCAACGTACCTATTTAGAGTAGGAGAAACGAGACTAATTTGCCACTGGTTTTCAATTTCCTTATTAATAATATTTCTGAAATAATTTCCACTGATCAGTAGAATAAAACTTGGGTTACAAAATGTATACGAATGCATGTGTATATAATCTGAAACATTTGTGAGGCGCAAAAGTTTACATCGCAAAATATCCTCGATAGAATCATATCACCAAGACGTCATTTCGTCACCTAGACGGATTTCAAACTCAATTTTTTTATATAATGTGTTAGATTAAATCTTATAACTATTTATGCGTACATTTCTAATAACTTGGATTAAAATATTCAATTCATTAATATGCAATATGTTTAAAAAATTTCGTAAACGCAGAGGGCAGGTAGAGGGACGCAGATTTTCTCAAGAAGCCAGAGTCTAAGAGGTTGGAGCTTGGTGTCAGTGTCTCAACACTCCTCTGCCGCCTGTGAAGACAGCATATCAATTCTTCCTCAATTGTGCGAGTAGTCACTGTTAAAGCATAACTTAAGGCCAAAAATATTGTAAAAGTTGCCAAAGATCGTCAATTTATTTTAGGAAAAGAGAATGGGGATGCCGTAAAATCTACCTTCATATCTACTAACCTCTTCTCCTTTCCTCTGCGTTTGTATATTTTCTTTTGCAAAATACTAACTGTAGAAAATAGAAAACACATTACACTTCATAAGTTATATAATTTGAACAAATAATTAATTTGTGAATTAATTTTTTACAATTAAAATACAATTGTTACATTAATATAGTAAGCTATACAACACAGAAATGTTATTCTATATTAAAAATAATTGAATTTGATTAAAAAATGCCGCGTATTTCAATAAAGCTCAAAGTACGATATGTAGCGTAAACGTTTATGCAAAATTGTGCGAAGTAGGTTAATATTTGTCTTCGTTGGTCAACTCTTTCATAGTAATAGAAATATTAAAATTTTGTGTGCTTCTTTAACTCTAAGATTGTTATAAGTAGGATCATTTTAAGGGTGCTGCTGCCTTACCATGATAATGAACCATAAAAGTCACCATTTTGTTCAGAACGTTTTAATCTCTTCTAAAACTGATTTGGATATTTTCATTGGATTACAATATTTTGAACATGACAACTTTTCATTATGAACAAATTACCACATTCCATTCCAGCAAATATATTTGAATTCATAGTCATCGCAAATGACATAACTTTACCAGTCTACTAAAGACAACAATGCGTCTACTCCACAGATATTGCAAAAACAATCTAGGATGGCGTATAGTTTGATCCGGTAAATCCTAATACCAGCTACAGAATCAATCTCTTCCAAACAACGGTTTTACTTTTGCTTCATTGCTTTATAAAATATTTGAAGAAAATAACACAATGTTATGGATGACAAAAATTGCAGTATTTTTGTTTTGTAGTGTGTATCTTTTATTGCACTCTTTTCATCGTCTACTGTTCACCGACATTAATAATATACGTTCTATAAACAAGGGTACGTTATCGATAGTTATCAATCACCCCAACGACCAACGAAAAATAACCTATAAAGTCGCAGTTTACAGCGAGAAAGAAAGTCAATGTTCATGATATTGATACAGAAACGACATAAGATTTTCAAACTTTCAGACACGTTATGAAATCAATAAGTGTGCAAACCTCAAAGAAAAGCAATATGGAAGTTCCGGGAAAGTTAACATCTAGGACAATGGAATTGAAGTCACAGAAATTTGTAAGTTTGCGTACCTGTAGAAAAAACCTTTGCTGTAATTTCTCACCGTTCTCTGTTGGGGATTGTAAATGTAAAATTTTCATTCGATTCAATTTCAAATTATTTTCATGTTTCCGTTGTTTTAACTAAGCAATCTAAAACGTGTTTGGTCCCTGGTATCAGAGCTAGTTACCCTAGCAAGGAAGCAAGTGTTGCTGGTATGGGACAGCAGTAAGGATAAAGTGTCTTCAATATGAGCGTGTGATATAGCGAGTATGGATAAGCCAAATCCCAGATACCTCCACCAGCCTTCGATGCTTGAAGAACAAACTACGTGTCCTAAAACAAGACATATATTGTGAAAAACCTAATGTATGTACTTAACCAAATAATTATTCATAAGGCTAAATTTGGAAAATTGTTATTCTACCATATATATGCAACGATTGAATTTCCCTAACCCCAATATACACAAGCAATGTTTGATAAGGATTGTTGCTGTCACAAATACTGGAAAAACAAGTTATTGACACTTACATGAATACGAGATGATTGAGATGGGTAGATCTAGGTCAACCTTTTCACAAATTCATATGGGTTCAGAAATTCACCAGATTCGAACAGTCGGTGGTGTGTCTCGATTATCCGCACGTCAATAAGAGCAATCATGGATGTAGTTTCCCCAAAACGCAGATTATTATAAAAGCGTATCACTCTCACTTACTCGATTTTACGACTCCTTGAACTGATCGATTTAGAATAATAAAATATTCCAAGTACTTATTCCATTTCTTCGTGTTAATCCATACAATATATTGGATTCGGTCGAGTTTTCATTGCAGGCGCTTAGAAATAAACGCACGATTGATTAATTTAATAATTATTTACGTATTTTTTATTGGTTTATATTTACTAGTGTTTATTAGTATTCAGAAACTAAGGTCTTTGTGACCATGAACAATGATGTAATGAGTAGATGATAGCGATAATTATGAAATAATTATGGGGCTGTAGTAGAACGAGAAGAGAAAAGAGAAATCACCGACAAAGCATGTCGAGAACTCGCTTTGACCATCAAGCATTCCACCTGGCTTGGCCGGAAATCGAACTGGGGACCAGCGACGGAAGGCAACGCCCCACGTCACGAGCCCGCTCCCTAAACGTCTGAGAACGAGCCGTGTCTAACACGCAGTGAAGTTCGAACATATAACATTTTGAAAAGATGGTGAACTTTCATGGCTCAGTACTAATGTAATGAGCACCAATCTTTGTGCCACTGCAGTCCAACCGACAGATCGGAAGTATGCCGAGGGAATAGTAATTCCAATCCAATACTTTGTAAACGTAACTTCAATATCTATAAATATAATATCACTATCTGCGCACGTTTTCTAGAGTTCATTGGGAAATGCAGTTATTCAAATTATCGTTCTCCGTGTTTTCGCGGCAATAAGTCGATTCTTTCACAAAAGGTACGATGAGCGATAATAGCCGAAATCGATAGCTGTTTTCCGTTTACAAATGGTTTTTATTAGACGGGAGCGAATATTTTATACATTCGTGCCAGAAAAGGTTCATTACCATCTGTATTGAGAATTCAACTTGATAATGGATGAGGGTAGGGATACCAGAATTTAAGAAAACATGAACAGAATACACTTCTCCCAGATAGTTTGTCACACAGTTTTTACCTCTCTTAACCTTAAATAAATGAAAAATAAATAAAAACTATTGGTATTTGAATAGCAAAGCTAACGTCAGAAATATGGTTTATGTTCGGAGTAACCAGTTAAATGAAATTAGACAGACAGGGTTCTCTGAATGTTGATAAAGCTCTGAATGATGACGAACGAGTAATTGCAGATCGTGAGCTAATGTAGTCACTAGTTTCAGAACGCTGGCTAACATAAAGTGATAGTAAGGCCGAATGTAAGGCGAATGTAAGGCCTCGTATGTATTTACGAGAAGCATGTATCATAAAAATTCGTTTGAAACTATACGTTGCACATAGTCAATGTTATTTTATGTAAAACGAGAAAGCCGAAGCACGGAACCTCGTCGATGGAACACATGAACGCGTAGAGGAAAGTCAACGGAAGTGTCTTGTGAGGTTAAATTAGGTGATAGCGTCTAAATAGAAATTAAGGACTGACAGCGGAACTCGAAAATTCACACTTTGTCTCTCAATAGTCGTAGAAATGTTTCACCAGCTGTCTAATTCCTATTTATTCCATATCTGCTATTCATCTTCACCGTGGCGTAATTCACGTGCCCTGGCCACATCGTGTTGGCTAATGACAATTTCATCCGACTTAAGTTCGACGCATGCTTAGAAGCGAATTCTGCTTCGGACTTATCAACCCATTTTGTATAACATGAACACTAATGGGCTAATTCTGGAATTAACTTGAAACGCACTTTATGAGTATTTTTTCATTTTCTGCAGTACATTCATTCTCTGCAGTACGGAATATTCCCATTCTAACGCGGTCGGTACCAATGATATCACGATCAATTCAAAAGGCACCATAATTACTAACGTCTGTGTGGTTTCTCGTTTCGAACTGAATACTAACACCATGCTATCCTCGGATCCCTTAACACCAACTTCTGGAAAGAGGAAACACAGCTTCCGAAGTTCGCCTCACACAAAGTTGAGAAGTGGCTTCCCGGATAATTTAGTTCCGAGAGGTTCTGCACGTGTTGAACGTGTCCCAGCGACTTCGTCGTCTCAAATAATGAGTTAAATTCGCGTGTCCTGTGCTTATGACAAAAAACTTGGCAATGGATAAAAGATCTGTTACTATGATATCATGTTGAAACATGTAAATACTGCTTAAATATGTAGGACTTCTAGCTAAATAACAAACATGTACTTCTGTAAAAACACTAACAATAAACAGAAATTCTTTCAAACTCATTCAGAATTCAGTATCGTCGAGGAAGAACAAAACGTGGAGATCCCTCTAAAACTAGGGGAGTGGGGGTAGGTGAAGTCGCGCGACAAAAATTATTATTGATGACCACCTTTGGTTGGAAAGAGCAAGGCAAAGAGCTCAAGGCAATGCAAGGAAACCACATAAGAAAAATCATTTCCCATAAGTGGAAGGTATGAATTTTTCAAGATTTTTTTTCGTGGAGACGTTTCATTTCGCCCAGGTCAACCGCTTGTTCCTACTCTCTGTACAGCATTACATAATACGAGTAAACAGGCTTTGGAACACAACGAAATAAGTTGCAGTGCAGTTCATTTTAGAAGTGAAATAATTGAAAAGCTTATTTTCAAAGTGATATTTGCTTGTTTGTTTGTCATTTCGGTTTGTTTTCAAGTTTTACTCATTAGTATATTCTTAAGAAGCTTCTCCTTCATGCTGTCAAAAATTGTGATAAAATATAATTTTCTCCCATATTAAAATGTATTCAAAAAACGTTATCAACTTGCATGATCTATCTTGTATACATAGGGCTGTATAGAAATACTTCCCTACAAAGCTGTTCCTTGGAGATACGTGTCTCATAAAATAAACTCTGTAATTGTGCTGGTAATGGCTACGCAAAAAACTGACATCAGATTATTTAAAAAATTACAAACACATCAAATACATGGACACTTATTATTTATTTACACAAAATAAAGCGAAATAATATGCTGATAATAACAACCACTTCAGATTCAGCGAAAGCAATGACGAAATGCTCGTTATCAACATAAGGTAGGGATGAGAACATGCAAATTGCTATTTGGGAAGACACCTCTCTTTTTTGTCGTTTCATGAAAAAGATAACACTTTTTTCTTGAGTTAATAATTTTAAAAAAACTGGAAATTGTTGGGTTCTCTGTAAAAATAATGCTGTCGATACCTGCGCAGTTGACAAAAATATTAAATGAATATCTCTGCTCTGATTGAAATATTAATACGGATTATGTCTGCGTTTCATTACTCCCTCCACTCACGCCTCCCTAAATTGACAACACGATACGAAACCGTGAAGCGGAATTGCCAATACATAATTGCAGGAGTTTAATATTTATTTTAACTCTCTCATAATGTGTATTGAAAACACCGAGGATTATTGACACAAGAGTTATTTTTTTAAATATTAGTAATGTTCCAAATATTTCGAATTTAATTTACTCTCCTAATGAGATTCCAATTCCCCCTTTTTTGTTTTTCCTATACACCGCTTTTGATTAAACTAAAGTAACATGACGGTGCAGGTTGACGCACTAAAATAAGTGGAAAGTGTATGAAAATAAAAGAACAGAATCGATGACAATATCTCAAGGTAAATATATTTTTCGAAGAAAACTTTTTGTTGTTCAAATACGGTAGATAAAAATAATAATCAACAATAATTGTTCGAATTCAAATTTAAAAATGGGAGATATTCTTACTAGTGACAGTGACATGGCACGTCAAAATCAATCTGTCGGCCATTGTAGAAAAAATCCGGACAGCACCTTCGAGCGGCTAGCGTATGGTCACTGTTTTGAGACGCGAAAGACATTATCCCCATTGACTAGCAGCAATCGGAAAAATTTACCATTAACAGTACGAACACTGTTTGTAAATGTCCTACTCATCCTGTGTCGCGCCGTTTAAAAGCAACCAGAGAAGTGCTCGAAGGGCCTGCTGCAGCAAGATAATGCCCGTCCCCAAATAAGTCGACAAACGTCGGAGAGAACCAAGAATGGACTTCGGTGTGCTGGCTCGTCCGTTGTACTAACCAGGCTTTGCCTCAACTTGATCATCACCTCTTCGAAAAAATGGAGAAGTCTTTGCGTGACCAGTATGTGATAACTAGACATCGGATGTTTAGGCACTAAAAAATCGTCTTTTAGGCGCCTAAAAAGGCGCTGAAAATGTCAAGAATACGAAGAACAAAGGCAGTCATAAGTTACATACACAATAAAATGGAAAAATTGTATTTTTTGTCTAAATTATTTTGAAAACTTAAATGAACAAAACCAGTTCGTATATTTTAATGTAAAACTATATTTACACGTTTACAACTCTTCTACATTTTATTCTTAATAGTTTCCATTAACCAGTAATATTTACATATTACCAGTAACTTTTCAAGGATCACAATTTCAAATTTGCGACGACTGGGAGACAAAATCAGTTTGAATGCGGAGAAGGATATCTGAGCGATGTGACAGCATATATTTTAGCAGTCCAACACTAGCAACACTGAAACCTTCTGGGAATTTATATTTATTTCCACTTAACATTTCGGTTCCCTCGGTGTATTGTCAATAGTCCATGTTTTCAGATCATGGCTGGTATTTATGAAATAGGGAAATGGAGAAAAATCAGTCGGTATACTTTCAGGAATTCTCTCATAATTTTAAATTTCAAGAATTTAAGGTTTCGTAATGTATGGTCACGTTGGACCATCGCCGTAATGTATGGTCACGTTGGACCATCGCCGAGATGATCCGCACGACAATGATCATTTTCCCATCTTTATTGACATCAGTAGCCCTATTCGCATACCAATTCTAACTATGAATCCCCATAAATTGAATTACAACAAAGCTGGTTAAAATACCAAGATCTGATATCCAGGCGGTTGAATGATACTGACATCTTGGAAGGTAATGATGTAAATATTGACAGCATTATCCATAATTTCTCAGAAATAATTTTAAAATCTGCGAATGATTCAATAGAGTCTTGTAAATCTTCAAAAAGGACAAAATCGGTCCCATGGTGGAATGAAAAATGCAGAGAAGCAAAAAAACGATCCAAGCATGCTTTTAATAGATACAAAAAACATGGTACTGTAGAAAATAAAATTGAATACAAAAAATGAGAGCTGCTGCAAGAAGAACAGTCAAAGAAAGCAAAATCTCATCCTGGGTCAACTTTGTCTCCAAAATTACCAAAGATCATGATATCAAAAAATCGTGGAAAAACATTAATGAAATCAAAGGTATAAAAAGATCCAATCAAATTAATTTTCTTCAGTCTACAGATAACCTGTTTATCATTGATCCTTATGCTATTGATAACGAGTTAGCTAACAATTTTGCCAATAATTCGAGCACTCTAAATTATTCTGAAGCCTTCCAAATTTTTAAGAATGAGAAAGAAAATGGACTTTTAACTGACTACGAAGATCTATGCTCTCAATACAACATCAATGATCCCATTACATTAAATGAACTAAGGGCTACATTCAAAGTCCTCAAAGACTCTACACCTGGCCCTGATAACATCCCCTATATTCTACTCAAGAAACTGCCAATTAATGGTCTTGAAACTCTCCTCAAAACTTACAACTTTATTTGGGAAAATAATGTTTTTCCCAAAATATAGACCTCCGCAATAGTCATTCCAATTCAAAAGCCAGGGAAAGATCAACCAAGAAATACTAACTGTAGACCGATTGCCCTGACTTGCAACATGTGTAAAATCATGGAAAAAATTATAAACTATAGACTACAGTGGTATTTGGAGTTCAAGGAGATTATATCAGACAACCAATTTGGTTCCAGGCGTCATCACTCAACTTTATGCCATCTAGTAAGCATTGATTCTTACATAAAAGAAGCTTTTTCCAATAAGCAACATGCATTAGTAGTCAACCTTGACATAGAAAAAGCATATGACATGGTATAGGTGCATCGCATCATACTTAAGTTGCAAGAAGTAGGTGTCGGCGGAAATTATGCAACTCATCAAAAACTTTACCAAAAATCGTGTCATTCAAGTAAGGTACAATGGTAAGCACTCTGATAAGAAGAACATCGAAAATGGATCCATACTCAGCGTAACTCTTTTTCTATTGGCCATCAATGATGCTGACATGGAAATTACCCCCCCCCCAGTCACCGTGAGAAAATATGCAGATGATATCACCATTTTGTGCAAAGGACGAAGCATAGATTCAAGTGAAAAATTAATGCAATCTGCCTTAAATAAAATATACGAATGGTCTCTTCAATCCGGCTTCAAATTCTCTGCTCAGAAAAGTGTCGGCACATTATTCTCAAAACAAAATGTAAGCAGAGTTCCTAGACTTAAGCTTAACAACTGCAGTATCAAATTTGATAATACCAACAAAATTTTAGGACTGATTTTCGATTCCAAACTGAACTGGAAGAAACATATACAACACATAGTTGATAATTATAAAAAAGAATAAACATCCTGAAATGCATTTCTTACAACAATTGGGGGGCTGATAAGAGCCTTCTGATGTTAACATATAAACCATTAATCCGATCGAAAATCGACTATGGATCTATTATATATGCTTCAGCAAGCAAAAAGGACAACATGAAACTGGAAGTTATACATAACAAATGTCTTAGAATATGTACCGGATGTTACCATAGCAGTCCCATCGGAAGTGTACTCATTGAAGCCAAAGAACCTAACCTTTCACATCGCAGAGAATATTTACCATTAAAATATGCTCTCAAAGCTGCTTCGTCGACGAACCCTATTATCTACAAAGGCTACAACCCTAAATTTCCTCAATGTGATTACCATCCTCGCTACATACCTTTGCATGCGAAAGTAAGGAACCTTTTTGATGAGTTACAAGAACACCAACTTCCCATTGAAAAGAAAAGGAACTACAACATCCCACCATGGACGCTCTCGGGTATACACTTTGATATCAACAATTCCGATAATGAAGGTTACCACATATTCACCAGTGGTTTTAAAAACAGCAGTGAAGTACATGCCTCCGTTGTTACCCAAGATACTACAATTAAACTACAGCTACTTCCCTACGCCAGCCTTACTAGTGCAGAAATCTGTTCTCTCATGACAGCCTTCAAATTGATCAAACAGTTGAACTATAAAAAATTACCATTTCCTGTAGCTCTATTCCAGCCATTCAGAACATCAACAATAATATTCATAACCTCGAAATGGTAATCATCATACATGAATTGCACCACCATATTGTCAAAGCAGGAAAGTCTGTTGTGATCAAATTCGTTCCTGAAGGCAATGAAGTCCTAGGAAGTGAAACTGCAAATCTTGTGACTGAATCGGCGACCGAAGAAAACAGCAACGGAATTATTAAAACCTCCTGTACATTCAATGATATCTGGAAATATGTTGAAACCTTAATGAAAGACAGATGGAACAGCAAGTGGTCCATGCTCAAAGCCAGTGAACTCCATAAACAAATAGGAAATTTCTTCAATTTAAAAACAAGTGCTGAATTAAATAGAAAAGAACAAGTAGCAATATCTAGAATCCGAACTGGACACTGCAAATTGAGTCATATCCACTTATTTAACAAAAGCCCTCCTCCCACCTGCAACCACTGTGACAACTCCACTCTTCTTTTATTTATTTTTTTATTTTTTATTTTACGTCAAAAAAACAGTTAAAAACTGCGTATGACGTGCTATGGTGAAAAGTGAATTGTGTGCACATTTTCAAAATTCTGTGATCCCTACTATTTAAGTAGTCATATACTACTTAAATTTTGAATTTTTGAAAGGGAGAAAAAAAAGAAAGAAAAAAAACTCCCATGTAATAAAATCTATTTTCAAGGATAAACAAGCAATAAATTTTGAATTTTGAAAGGGAGAAAAAAAACTCCCATGTATAAAAATCTATTTTCAAGGGTAAATAAGCAATAAATTTTGAATTTTGAAAGGGAGAAAAAACAACAAAAAAACTCCCATGTAATAAAATCTATTTTCAAAGATAAATAAGCAATAAATTTTGGGTCTTATTACTTCCTGCCGCGACAACATGGAAACGATAATTTGAATAATTGTATTTCCCACTGAATTCTAGAAGACGTGCACAGAAAATGAAGTTACATTTATGTCCAGAAGCAAAACAAGGGGCCATCTCAGCATTTGCTCAATGGATCAGGGAAACTGGACGAAAAACCTGATCGAGATGGGGGTCATTGACCCGGAAGCTGTAGTACAATAGTTGTTACAGGTTGTTTATACTCATTTATACAGTCCAAATGCTAAATAATGCATTATGTATCATTGTTAAAAATAATGTTACTTTTCTTGTGATGCTCAGTATAGTCTCTAATTGTATAGAAACAGTTATGCAGCAGAAACGATTTCACTTGTGATTTAAACTTTTCTATTGAATTTAATCGTTTAATGTCATCTGGCAGTGTTGTAAAATAATGTACATGTATTGTATGTGAATTTTTTGTAATGAGCTGTTGATACTGTCACCTGATGAATATGATTTCTACGTCGAGTGTTATAGTAATAGACTTCGGCATTTTCTGAAAATATATTCCCGCCCTTAAGCAAGTCATTTTTTACAAAAACCACTGATTCGTAAATAAACAGACAAGGTAATGGTAAAATTCCTAGATTAATGAAGAGAGGCTTACATGAATCACGTGGGTGGGATTTGGTTATTATTCGTACAATTCGTTTTTGTAATCTAAAAGTCTGGGAGCTATAAGATGTATTTCCCCAGAATATTATGCCATATCTCAGGCGGGAATGAACATTCGCGAAGTATACACAACGAGCAGTATGAAGGCTGACTGAATTTGCAAGAATTCTGAACGCGTAGCATAATGAACTTAATTTTGTGTTCAATTCATTTAAATGGACGTTCCATTTAAGGTTTGACTGAATTGAGAGACCTAAAAATGTTGTTGCCTTAACATCAGTCAATGGTACACTGTTCATTTTCAATGGAGCACAGAATTGTTTATTTGATATGGAAAACTGCATTAAAACCGTTTTCTTTTCGTTTACTATTAATTTGTTATTTCGGAACCAATTTGAAACATCTGATATTGTACTATTTACGGTTTCTTTATTGCAAAGGATGTTCGTATCATCCGCAAAGAGAACTGTTCTTCCGTTTCGAATCGTCGAGGGATATCGTTTACGTAAAGTAGGAACAGAATAGGGCCTAAAATCGATCCTTGAGGAACTCCACATGCAATGGGCAAAGAGTCGGAAAGGTGCGTACGTAATGTTCCATCATTCCAGTAAGGTATTTCAACTCTCTGAGATCGTTGTTTAAGGTACGAACATAACCAATCTAGAGCAATACCACGGATTCCATATGAAGGTAATTTGGAAAGTAAAATGTCATGATCAATGACGTCAAAAGCTTTTGAGAGATCTAAAAATAATCCAATATTGTCAACAATTTAAGAAACGATGTCAATTTTTGTTAACATATTTGTTATTACTGTAATTAAAACAACCAAATGTATAATTTAATTGTCGCTAATGACCATCGCTGTTGATGCGACAATAAATAAACTAAAAAAACGTTGAAGGGACACACACAAAACTTTCAAATATTACGAAGATACGTTATCAATCAAATAATCTCATCATACTTTAATTATGAAATCTCTTCAGCGTTGATCTTTAAAGAAGTTGCAGCAAATTAAATACTGATTAAACAAATGTGGTACTGGTTTGGTACAATTTTTGGGGTTCCTCTACGATCGTTCCTCTCGCTCGGTTTGCTCTCACAGAGGAACTGTAATGTCGTTCGTGGATTTCCGTTACCCTTCGTTAGTCTTCGGCTTGAGAGCTGACGGAGAGACCAGCTCCTCTGCGTGTACTCTCCCTCCCGCCTCACCTCGCCCGCATTCCATAGTGCAGGGTGTCGTCTCCACCGAGTGAACCTCGGAATCCTCTGCGAGGGGGCACGACACGGTACATAGGAACTTTCGCGTCGGGTCGCGTCGCGCTGTCAACTGAATAATTGATCACATTTTCTGCCTAAAAGCCTCACTGAGGGCATACAAATAATTTATGAACACTTCATTTTCCTCAAATAAAAATCTTCTCTATTCAAGGATTTTTTAGGGATTTACTGATTCAAACCACATGCAAGAGCAGACACTGGCTTATATGCCATTTCAAATAGTTTTTACTACAGGGAAGAAAATATTTTCTTATAAATTCCTGCCAAAGCCTTCGTTCCTAACTTAACATGTAATTCAACTTAATTTAGTATAAGAGGAGGGATAGGAATTAAACATTTGAATAAACTATTTTAATGTCTGCTATTTTCTCATGACCAACTCCAAAATATTTGTTGTGCCTTGGAAAAGTAACCACGCCATAAAGTATTTAGATATTAAAAGGTATCGAGTGAGTTACCAGCATAGAAAACAATAATGAAACATAATTCGTGTTTCTACCAAAACTACGAGACTTCTTCCAAATTTTAACACTCTTTACCTGAAACGTTTGACACTAAAATGCACTTAGTACTGCCAGAAGAAACAAATGATTCGGTGCTTGATATGACTGGAATTTTTTGAAAAAAGAATATGAACCTATAAGCTCTAGATTGTAGCAAATTACTTCCAGTTAGTAAAAAAAAAGTTCCGACTTTCCAAACAGACATCCCATCGGGTTCAGAGGATCTTTCTGCGAAGAGAACTCCTTGGTGCGCTGCAGCAGTGAAGTGAGGTAAACAAGAGGGGTAGGCGAGGTGAGTACACAGGCAGAGAGCTCGTCTCCCGGCCGGCTCACATTCCGAAGCCTAACGAAGGATGGCGGAAATACACGGATGACTCAATCTTTCCACTGTCAAGGCAACTTAGGCGAGAGCGATGGCGCCAAGATTCATTCTTGGCCGAAGGCAAACTCGTACCCACCCAGTACCATGTTTCTCTGTTTTGTCAATATCCTGTTTGCTGATTATTCTCCAAAGATTAATATTGAAGAGGTTTAAATAATTAAAAAATGTAGGTTTATTTGATTAATAATACATGTTTTTCTATGAAAGTTTCTTAATCATCACTATCGTTCTATTCAAATGTTTACCACTCTGTGATCAGTGACCCGTGTTTTGAATTATCTCTTGCTGATCGGCGAGCATTGTGCTCTGAGTGTCCCCCGTACATAAATATGTAAAAAGTAGACTGTGTTGCAATCCCTTGCAGTAAATTGAAATTGTGGCCGCCCTCACTCCCCATCTTGCTTGCCGACGCGGTGGTGGAAACACTGCTCCACTCCACCCGGGACGATGGACATCCAAGGCGACGTGAAGAGAGTGTGGGAGGGTGACTTCGCATTCCTGCACAGAGAGCAGAGGTTGCAATACTCTACCTATGTGTCAAAAAAATATTGAAATCATTTGAGCCGTCTAAGAGGATTTAGCAGTCTATGATTCATATATTACAGATAGCAGGTCCCTCAGTGTGTATAAATTATTGCAGTGTAAAACGATGTAGTTGAGAGTTATATTATTTCCATTACTTCTGGGATACATCAGAGTTCTTTCAAATATAGCTTCATGCATACTGAACTTCGTTGGGAGAGAGTATATCTCTAACGACCGCCCTCTTTATTTTCAAGTCTTCCGTTTATCATCATCTAGTTGAATTTTTGCGTTTTGGTTGCAGTACAAATCTGAGAAATCAGAAAATATCGTATTAATAACGTTCATTAATTCATTGAATACTTAACGAAATGAAAATGCATGATTACATATACTGAGATGAAAAACGTCATAGGGTAGCAAGATGCAAATACACACATGGTAGTAGTATCGCGTACGAAAGGTATAAAAGGGCAGTACATTGGCACAACTTTCATTTGTACTCAAGTGATTCATGTGAAAATAATTCTGACCTGATTATGGCCGTACGACGGAAATTGACCGAGTTTTAACGAAGAAAGTAGTTGAAGCTAGACACATAGGACATTCCATTTCAAAAATCTTTAGAGAATTCAATATTCTGAGATCCACAGTGTGAAGACAGTGTCGAGAATATCTATTTTTAGGCGTAACTTCTCACCACTGACAACGGAGACGGACGGAGACGGACACTGACAACGGACACCACTGACTACGACTTTCGCTTAATGACCAAGGGCAGCGGTATTTGCGTAGAGTTGACGGTGTTAACCGACAAGCATCACTGTGTGAAATAACCGCACGTGGGACATAGGACAAACGTATCCGTTAGGATAGTGCGGCAAAATTTAGCTTCAATTGCCTATGGCAGCAGAAGACCGACTCGAGTACTTATGTTAATAGTACGACATTGTCTGCAGCGCCCATCCTGGCCTAGTCGCCATATCGATTGAACCCAGGACGACAGGAAAACCTGAGTTGGTCAGGTGAGTCCCGATTTCAGTTGATAAGAGCTGATGGTAGGGTTCAAGTGTGGTGCAGATCCCACGAAGTCCTGGACCCAGTTATCCACAACGCAACGTGCAAACTGGTGGCTCCATAATGGTGTGGGCTGTTTTTACATGGAATGGACTGTGGTCCAACTGAAGAGATAATTGACTGGAAATAGTTATGTTCAACTACTTGGAGACCATTTGCAGCCATTCATGTTCTCAAACAACAATGGAATTTGTATGGATGAAAATGCGCCACTTTGCCAGGCCACAACTATTCCCGATTGGTTTGAAGACATTCAGGACAATTTGAGCGAATGATTTGGCCATCCAGATCGCCCGACATTAATCCCATCGAACATTTGTGGGACATAATCGAGAGGTAAGTTGGTGCACAATATCTTGCACCGATAACACTTTCGCAATTATGGAGGGCGATAGAAGCCGCACATGGCTCAATATTTCTGTAGGGGATTTCCAACGATTGGTTGAGTTCGTGACACGTCGAGTTGCTGCTCTTCGCTGGGCAGAAGACATGATATTAGGAGGTATCCCATGCCATCTGTCACTTCAGTGTAGTTTACAAACATAAAAATCTCATTTTAGAATTCGTAAGGTTTCTCACAGCACTCAAAAGAATTCGTAAAGTTCCTCAGAGTCCACGTATAAACATACCATGGATAAAATTAGAAATTTCTATTTATCATGTAGGTTATCTTGAATATTCCATTTCTATTAAAGTTTAACTCTCGTATAACCACTATTAACTGATTTATACATCCGACTGAATAGACAGTTTTGGGAAGAACTTTGTAACTAAAATGAGAAAGTGGTAGAATAAGTTCGTAAACGCATTTAGAGAGAAGGAATCTTTTGAAAGATGATAATGGCCAACATTTAAAGTTGGCTTCCTTCTCTTAAAATATTTTAATGTTACTGTTCTATTTATTTATTTTACGTCAAAACAGTTAAAAACTGTGTGACGGGCTATGGGGAGAAGTGAATTCTGTGCACGTTTTCAAAATTCTGTGATCCCTACACTAAGCCATATACTAATTAAATTTTGAATAGAGAAAAAAATGAGCGTTTTTTGCAAGGATTGTTAACAAAAATATTCCCTCCGATGTAATAAAACATATTTTCGAGGGTAAATCAGCAATAAATTTGGGTTCTTATCCCTCAGCATGACTTATTTCCTGCCGCGAAAATACATTTTTATGGAAAACAGCGCAATATGTCCAAGTCGAAAATATCTAACGCTAATAATAATAATGATAATAATAATAATAATAATAATAATAATAATAATAATAATAATAATAATAATAATAATAATAATAATAATAATAATAATAATAATAATAATAATAATAATAATAATACGAAAAACCTTCAAGGGAAGTATGTCGAGAAGATCACAAAATATGCTCCGCAAGTTGAATGTATCAAGACACAGTGGCGTATGGACCATGTGAGAATCATCCCCATTGTCATCTCTAGCACCGCAGCAATTCGGAAGACACTGTTAAAAAGTTTAAAAGATATGAAAATTAAAGTGAATATTTATGAGACTATGCAGAAGGCTGTGGTCATCTCAACAACTAGAATAGCTCGAAAGTTAATGGGGGTACGGTAGATGAAAATTCCTAACAAAAAGACGTTGATAAATATGCTTTAGTCATGTATAACCTGTGTATTAGTCCTCATGAAAAAGGAAAATAAAGAAAATTATGAAATAATAATAATAGTAAAAAACAATAATAATAATAATAATAATAATAATAATAATAATAATAATAATAATAATAATAATAATAATAATAATGTTAAAATTGTCTTCATTGAGTGGCGAGACTCAGACCATTAGGACTGCTCTTCCGTCAGACTACCCATCTTTAACGAATATTTCATCGGTTCAATTGACTTTTTTTTTAATTTTTTGAATTTTTTTCTTGAACATCTCTCGGCGAAAGAATCAGACTGATGAGTGGAGAATTTCACTTGCACGCTCTTCACCATTCTGTATCGACTCGTGCCTCTGGAACATTGCACAGCGCATTACAAAATGCAGCAAAACGTAAGCCAGACACGGCAACTGAACTCCAAACATCAAAAGCTCAACGCGTGCCCTTTGTTCGGCTCAGCGGCAAGTAACCAGAAAGTCGTCCCGCCGGAAGAGGCGAACCCTTGAAATATTCAGGGCGCTCTCCATATTCGCAGCGCACGGTACATCTCGCGCGCGCACAGGCAAACGCGGTAAACAAGGAGGGAAGCTTCGTGCGTCACCATACGAAGGGTCGGTGCGAATGATGCGCTCGGAACAGACATTTTCTGGTGCCACTCGGACATGCCACTGCCATGAGGGACATTTTTCTAGGGTCCCTCATGTAGAGGTGCTACAGCAGCACATACTTTCTAGCATTATTTTTAACGTTTACGCAATATTACGAATATAACTCTTACTTCACGAACCTACAAAGTGTTTCCGAGCAGCAAAATTTGTTTCTTCTGGCCGAGATTTGAACTTTGGTCGAATTAATGTGCATTAAATCAACATGCCAAGCACATTACCCAATACTGTCTGTCACGGTTAATCTCAACTTTCCCGACTCTTAAAAATCTAGTGGTTTCTTGCATTACATCTATTTCTTGCAATTTTGGAAAATTCACAATTCAACCCAAATGAGACCGCCATTTTTAAGCGTACTTTGCTGAATATGTGGGGAAAAAATTAAGAATAATTTGGAGCATTTTTGAGAATTTTATTTTGTAAATTGCATTAACTTCAAGCGGAAATTACGCAAAAAGGGCTAGTTTTCTTTTTTAAAAAAACCTATTCAATTTTTGAAGAGCTGTTTTTAGAACATATTTTATACATGAAATTATCTCTATCATCAATATTGTACTTTTGCAAACTTAATTTCTTGCATTTTTTGAAAATACAGAACTCGTCGAACCAGCACCATTTTTATCATATCAGAAAACTTTCCATATTTTTTACATGCGATGAAATTTTTTTTAAGAAATCAAAGCGTTTTTTTAAGAAAATAATTGCTTTCAAATTGCCTATATTTAATGCAAAAGTACGCAAAAACTACACGTATTTGCGAAAAATTGTACACAACCTTATTTCAAGATCTGTCTTTAAAGAACATATTTCATTCTGGAAAGAAATCTCTATCTTCAAAATTGTAGTTGAAGGGAGACGTTGAAAAATATTGAACTTTTTGAGAAACAAATGAAAATCGGTGAGGCTTCATGTAAAGTACTCTTAAAAATAAAAATATTCATTGCAAAATCGCAAGGCCCTGAGTTTGTTCACTTGAATCGAGGAATATCAGTTTAAGATAAAATCGTCTGAACGGGAACAGGCGTTTGCGTTGACCATGCACGGACCCCCGGATAGTGACGTTTTTCCGTGAATCGATTTTTCGGTATCAAGGGCCGACAATGAGTGGGTTCTGATTACAGAACATGTTAGAGGTTGTAATTTACTATATACAGAAACAAGATTTATCCACTTTTTTCATTACCAGGATCGGACTGTACGAGATTTTACGTTGAAAAATCGCCTCTTTCCACCGTAGCATTACAATATTTGCTCTCTCCTTCGTACGTATTAAGGTGAGGAAATAAAAAATAATTTTGTTGGATGCATACTGCAATATTGATTGGCAAATGCCGAGCAGGCGCGGCTTTTAACCTTTAAAATATAATTTCACCCACTCGCGCACGAAAGGCACCAATCCTGTCATTTCGAAAATTAGTGTAATGATCGCACCAACAATAGTTCAATTTAACGTACCAATCTTGTGTATTAGAGATTAAAAATAATGTTAATATACACGTATATGTATAATATTGGTGGTATAAGAGTGGTATTTCAGTGTTACATAATTCGTGTGTGCTTTCTAAAAATAGTATTCATTGGTCATTTTACGCCTTGCAACCTTTCTATCGAGCAAATATTTAATACTAGCGGAAGCTGAAATGAAAACTTAATAGAAAGTACTCTTAGATGTTTACCGAAGATCCAAATTTTTCACACGTCGGTGCTTGTATTGAGCGGTGCATTGCAAGTTTACGTATTATATTTAATTGGGGAGTGGAGAAATTTATAAAAATCGTTGTAGAAACAAACTTAAAGTTCGTTAAATGTAAATGTGAATATCAAGGATGGTGTTGATCTTCTACATGATTTGGCTGTTTCAGAAAAACAATAACTTACATTCTGACTGATAAAACCAAATAATATATAAAGTTTGGGCTTGTCTTATTTTGCCTGCAAAAAAATTCCCAGCGAGTTCTCAAGTATGAGACCCGTTCTACGAAGATGGAACGAGCACACAGCAGCCATTTCGTAAGTCACGGCTTCCCCACCCTCCCAGTTGGCAGAGTTTGAGTGCCGTAGGAAGCACTTGGTCTCGTAGCACCGGTCGTCAGGAGTAGCTCTTTCGGATTCGGCGGGGGCTCTCCAGACAGTCGCCATCGTACAGACATCGGGCGACGCCAACCCGCCTTCTTATGCACGCGGCTTTCGAAACAAGTTGAGCGTCTGCTCGTGGCAAGCGGCGCAACCCGCGGAATATCTCAAGGAGGGAAAGAAACCGCGAGGAAGTAGCGGGAAAAAGGCGCGTGGGAGGCGGCGACCATCGGTGGGCAGGGGCGTGGGCAGGGTGTGGAGGGCAGGGGCGGTAAGCAGGGGATGGTGGGAATGGGACGGTGAGCGGCGGGTAGCGGGAGGCGGTTGGGGCAGTGGCAAGGAGCGGGGGCAGGGGGCGGTGGACAGGGGGCGGTGAGCGACGGGTAGTGGGCGGTGGTCGGGGCGCTGTGGGCGGGGAGGGGATGAGGGGCTGCGGGAAGCACTCGGGCGGAGGGCGGAGGGCAATGTGCGGCGGGTTGCGGGCGGCGGGGAGCGGACGGCGGGTAAACAAACAAGGCAGCGGCTGTGCACAGGCGCACGAGCGCGAAAGGCGACAGCAAAGGCGAGTGGTCGGCCTCCGCGAAGAAAAGCAGAGCCCTGCTGTCTCGCAACCAAGAGCGAACGAGAGGAGGAACTGTTTGATTTGCATCTTCTCGGAGGCACTTGTATTCGCTCAACACGCGTACATGAATCTCAAAAGGCCTGTAAGTACATTCTCTATTTTTCAACTTTGTCTTGGAGTGTGTAATAAGTTTGTCGGGGTCGACCGTCCACGAGAATGGTGTTGTATCTTAAACGTGGAACATTCTACAACACAGCTGATTGTCGTTTGCTTACTACATACGTTTTGAGTCTGGAGCAGGAGGTTACTGCGTATACAATAGTTTTATCGTGCACCGCGCGCGGACGATGTTAAAAGAGACTGAACACTTTTGCGTGCAAAATCTGTCGGCAGTGAAACGAGTCAGTGTGACGGGTATTTTTTGGGGACATATTTACATATCAGATTGTGTTGCCCGCGTTTTTTTAAATCTCGTGTGTGGCGTGTGATTTCGTTGAACGAAGGACTTCCAGTTTCGGACTTAACACCGCCGCACCCCGTGAAACACACTCTACAGCACAAATAAAACGTAGCATGTAATTTATATAAACTGATATTTCACCGACATTTCTACTTTTATTTCTTCAAATATATTATATAATTGTTAATAATACGTTTATTATTATTATTATTATTATTATTTTCATCATTAATTTGATGTTAATTCTTTTATCACGCTGGCATTGTTTTATTGTAGGCCTCAGCATTCTGTAGAATTCTGGAGGTTTCTTACGTTGCCTAGGTTACCTACTATACTTTCCTCCGATATGTGTGCAGAAACATACAGTCAAGTGTCAGTTATGTATGAATCTTGACTCTGAGGATGAAAACTAAATATCTTGTGGTACTTATAAGGTTTACCTTCATTCATTCCTCGTTTGTTTTTATATTTTTGGAGTTTATTTGTATACAAAAACAATGATTCTATTATATTTTGGTGTTACTTAGAATTAGAAAAATACTACATAAAGAAAAAACGTTTTAAAAATCGTAGGGAACTGATATGAATACCCAGGAACTGAAGTTTGGTTATCTGGGTCGACGTATGACGCAATCTGCTTCTGCCTGAAAAAATATCAACGCCAGAACGCATTGATCAACGCTTTGTCATATTGTTTTCTTTCGTAGAACTGATATGAGCGACAACAGAGGTACAGCTGAACCGACTTTGCCAGATTTTTATCTACGTGTGATGGAACATTAACACTGGAATGTGTGTTACACTGTGATGGAACACTATTAAAACAAGAGCAGAATTGTTAGATTTTTCTAACGGGGAGAGTATCAGCAATTTAAGGCCTATCTGATAACGAGACATCGAATGATTAGGCACTAAAAAATCGTCTTTTAGGCGCTTAAAAGGGCACTAAAAACTCAACAATAAGGAGAAAAAAGGCACTGTCATAAGTTACATACACAATAAAATAAAAAATTGTTTTTAATTTTTGTCTATATTATTTTGTGAACTTAAATGCACAAAACAAGTTTGTACATTTTAATGTGAAACTAGATTTACATATTTACAACTCTTCTACATTTTATTCCTAATAGTTTGCATTAACCAGTAATATTTGCATATTACCAGTAACTTTTCAAGGATCACAATTTAAGATTTGCGACAATTAGGAGACAAAATCAGTTTGAATGCGGAGAAGGATCTCTCAATATCTAATGAAGTGACTGGCATATATTTTAGAAGCCCAACACTAGCAACACTGAAACCTTCTGGGAATTTACATTTATTTCCACTTAAAATTTCGGTGCCTTCGATGTATCAACCATGTTCTCAGAACATGTCTGGTATTTATGAAATAGGAAAATGGAGAAAAATCAGTTGGTATACTTTTAGGAATTCTCTTGTACTTTAAAATACCAAGGCGTGAATTGAAGATTTTGTAATCAATGATTACATTGGACCATGGCCGATTTTCCGATATCTTTGCATTGTATATAAAAATAATACATAAAAGGCAAAGACGTCCTAAAAAGGCACTTATGCAAAAAAGGCATCTTTGCCAAAAAAAGCAAAAATAAGTATAATAAAACTTCGTCATATGTCATCATTTGTCATTATTCGTGCACATCTATTATCGTCCTTTAAATAAGTTCGCTAGAATAAAATAGGCATTTCCCTAAACATCTAATGTCTACAGATAACATTTCATGTTTACATATTTTGACTGTTCCACCTTTGCTCGAATAATTTCATCTATTTTTTTTAATGAAAACCGTTATTTTATTATGTTTTATTGTTTCGAACTAATCTTCGGTAAATTCATACAAAAATCTCCAAAGAACTATGGGCAGTCTAAACAATCCCCGTGCGCTGAATCGTTATGAGAATTGGCGCGCGTGGTGCAGGGTTATATGAAGTTGATTACTTACATGGTTGTAACTAGAAGGCGAATTTTGATGATATAAAACATCGTCAAAACTTATCAATAAAATTCTCTTAAAAATTCACTAAGACTAACAAAAAATAATATAGAAAAGTGACCAAAATCAGTTCAGATAAACAACTTACGCTGTTGGATGTAATCGAGACTGCTTCGATTCGTTCAAGTGAACCCAGCTTTCAAACTTTTGGCTTGGTCTGGTCTTTACCAGAAAATCTGTCTTTAGTTATCCGGAAATCGGCTGAACCACCAATGACGCTGCCAGACGTCACAGGCACCTTAAATTACATACCCAAAATGGCTGACATTACAACTTCTGAGAGAAGAAATCGAATAGGCTACTAGGAATACTCAGAAATTCTATGGAGAACATTTGTTTCATCTCGTAAATATTGTATTAGAAGTGAGCATCATTAAAATGATATTAAAGTCGATGAAATCAGCCCAAAATGCAAGAAAAATTACGGAAAAAGTGAAAAATGACTTAGTCGAAAACGAAGGATCCGGACGCGGCTGTGAGAATATTACCGCTTGGCGCAGTCGTTACCGCACGCTTAGAGCCTCAAGCTTTCTCAGAATCAAATTAAGATGAAATTCTAATTTTTGAAAACCCGCGCCCACCCTCTTACTTCCATAAACGTTTTCAACAACACGTGTCCGTTTTCCAACGGGTTTCAAAATTGATTAGAAAAACAAAACCCCCTTGTGGTACCATTCGTTCAGTAATTATGACGTAAGTTAAGACAGACATTTCAAATAAATAAATAAAAATATACATAAACATATAAACAAATGAACAAACAAACAAAAAATAAACAAATAAATAAATAAAATACAAATAATTAATAATTTCATTAATTAAATATAATAAAATTGAATGAATTAAACGCTACATCGTCTGCGCAGGAGGAGATGAAACACTCGTAGTATATCGGACACGCGAACAAAATAATTCACATTCTGAAATTCATTTGTCCACCACATTCAGCTCTTCGGAGAGGATGCGGGTTTTGCTGCCGTTCATGAGCGCCTGTGTGTCCGCTTAGAGTGGAAGCTTATGAACGCGACACTCCAGCAACAGTAAACTATCGCGGAGCGGGGCCTCCACTAATATTTAGGCGACCTTCTGGCACAGCTATAATTGGTCACGGCGTAGAATGCAGGGTGCTTGTGAGATGGCATCGTTCGGAAGTTGCTGACGGTGATTTGTTGGGAGCGGGCATTTCCCAAACGCGGGATCGTTCGCAGCCGCAGCCGCTGCCATCGCCACCGCCGCCGTCACCGCCGCCGCCGCCATCTATCCGTGCGACGGGCCCTTCCCGCCCGCTATGTAGGGCACTGAACGAGAGTCACAAGCGCCAACATCAAGAGGAAAACCGGGAGCGGAAGCTCAGTGCATCAACTGATGTCACTGCAGCGTCTCTGACCGGGAGGTCCTAGGTTCGAGTACCGACCGCGGCAGGATTTTCGACACTAGCTTTTCGACACTAGCTTTTCGATACTAGCTTTTCAGCTAGGTCGAATTCAGTCACTGTCTGGAGGACAATTCTAGAGACCGGCTGCTCTGATCGGTAGTTTTCGTGGTTTCTCCGATTAACACCAGGTGAATGCCGGAGCAGTACCCTACCAAACGGGCCACGGACCGCGCGCGATCTTTCCTCCCTCTTCCTGGCTCTATCCTCTCCCCTTACACACACACTTACACTAACATGCACTACCCTACCACATATTCCGGGAAACCGGTCGGGAGCTTAGAGCTTGTCCCGGCAGGGGCGGTGCTCCGCTGGTGGGAGAGTCCTGGTTAGGGGGAAATCCCACTAGCCGACGGTAGGTCGGCGCAATCCATCGGGGAAGATCACAGCCATCTCCCAAGAAAAAACATGCACTACACTAACGGGACTAATGACCAAAGCAGTTTATGCACCCCGAAACACGAAAAAAACAATCAATCAAGAGGAAATGTAATTAAGTGATAGGATTAGGTAATTGCTAGGTGAGCAGAGCAAAGCTAAATATTTCATTCATTTATTTCATCAATTCTAGGTTTATACATCTTTTTACAGTGCATGTATTGCACCTCGTTCCTTCCCGCATCCCAACAACGTCAGAGAGGTTATGCAAAGATAACTAGTCCTTCCTCGTAATGACTAGCCATCAAATTAAAATGATGAGGAAGAATTATTATTACAGTATATTACATCTTAAGTTAATAACAGGTATGGTTGAAGAATCGAAAGAAATGTGACATAAACCTCACGCAAGTCCGGTAAATCAATGACGCATAATGTTTGTCAGTATAAAAAAAGTCAATAACATACGTGTGAACAGTATGAATCATCGTCTTTTGGAGGAGGTCGACACCCCCATTAGTCCTCGCTAGAGTGCGTCTCTGAGACGTTAATCGAAATCCAAGATAAGTCCATCAGAAAGATTACGGGAAAGGCCGAGTACTTTCTGAGCGAGCTGAGTTGGCAGGCCGAATGGGCAAGAGGCCTGGCAAGGCGAACCGGTGAAAAGGCGATAGAGTAAAAGGCGCATGGTGGAGGTGGGAGGGCGGCAGAAGGGATGAAGAGAACGGGTGGAAGGGAGGGAGGGGGAAGGGCGGGTTCGATGGCAGCGGGCAAGGCGGTTGGGAGGACGGGGGTTGAGGAATGGACGGAGGGGACGACGAAGGGATATGAAGAGATGAGGGTGGATGGGTAGGTGGAGGGGATAGTAGAGGGATGAGCGGAGTGGTGAACTGAGCGGTGGGCGGAGGGGAGGGTGGACGGAAGAGCAGAGGGGAGCAAGGGAAGAGGGGAATTCGGTGGTGGAGAGGATGGCGGAAGGCAGGCTGGAGAGGTGGGCGCAGGGGTGAGCGGAGGTGAGGAAGCAGGGGTGGACGGAGAGGTGGCAGAGTGGAGGGCGGAAGATTGGGCGGAGGGAAGGGTGGAGGGGACGGAAGGTGGAGGAGTGGGCGGAAGTGCGGGCTGAGGTAGGGTGGAGGGGGAAGGAAGGGGGCGGGGGACGAAGAAAGAAGGCGCAGGGGGGAGCGAAGGGGAGAAGGAGCGGAGGGCGGAGAACGCAGTCTCTGGGGCACACGAGGCTGAGCGGCAGAGCGCTGGGGTGAGCCGGAGCGAATCGGCTGGCTGTCAGCTTAGACGGTTCAAAGACCGGCTGAGACGAGCCCCTTCCTTACACAACTTACTTTGATTAACGTGAGTTCATAACTCGCGCAGTCCCACTTGAGCGCCGCCTCGGCCCGCGCCCTGCATGTGTTGCGGCCCTAATGAAGTCGGTGAGCCGGAGTCGAGGGCGGGTCTTTCCGCCGCTACGCCGTGTCCTTGGGCTTCGGGCTCTGCCCGTCTTCATATATTCAGACGGTGTCGAGGTACGCCAGGATACGACTTAATTAAGAAATATCTCGTGCTACCTGCTGTCGCTGCCCGTCGCTGCAAATGTGATTAGCAACACGATAGCCGCTGGAATTCAGGATAATTAAAAGCAGCCCACTCGTCACAGGCCGAAGACGATGCGAACACCAAACCCTTCCCTCCGAAATCGTTTAGATTCCTCTCTTCATCGCACCAATTACGTTCTCTGTATTTAAGGCTGCATTGTTTCAAAGATATAGATGCCTTAATTCAATGCGCCTTTGTGATTATGTAAATTGAAGGAAATTAATATTACAGAGAAATTGTGTTTCAAATAAATGCTTTTCTTAATAATACAATTGCTCATTTAGGAAATATTACAAATGATATTAAAAACGAAGATACCCTTCATGAAATATTTTGCCTTAGGTAAAAAGAATCCGTAAGAGAATAAAATTAAGAAAATAAATTTGAGACGAATTTTTATGTTATATATAACATAAAAAATTCGTCTCAAACTTATATATATATATATATATATATATATATATATATATATATATATGTCGCATTCAATTGTGAATTTGTATGGACTTTGTATGTCCACCTGGATTCAACTAACCCTTGCGATACAGCAATGTTGTGTGAGCATCTCTTTGTCTTAATAGTAGTTATTAGTTTATTACGTTCTTCACGTTAGGGTTAACGTGAATTATTACAACATTCAATGACTGTGAACTGTATGAAATACCTCCAACAGCTATTTCATTTTTTGTGTCGTGGGTCATAATATTTTAATCTGCAGAAACTGTGGAAATAATTTGAGCTTTGTAAATAATATCACACATTCGTTTCCCCCACGTTCTGTATTTCATTGGAAGATAAATACAATTATGGATTTTTTTATATTCAAACAAATAGTCGTAATCAAAAATGTGTTGGAAAATTAAATTTTCGAATGTGGGTGCAGAAGTAATGTTATCGGTTTTCCGACTTTCTGGTTTATCACGGGATGTAACAGCTGACAAATGAGAGGATTTGAAAATTAGCTGCACTATATATACTATGAGTATTCAAACAAATTTCATAAAATATATCATTGTATTCGTTTTTTGACGAAATTAATATCCAATGGAAACAAAATATTGTTTCATTACGAATCAAAGTTCGCCTCAATATCGGCCCCGCTACAAATAATACAAAGTCCTCAATACCGCAATTACTGGCATTTTCATTCGGTAATCAAAACAAAAACAAATTCCCCTTTCATCTTATCTCTATTCCATGAGATTGCAAGAAACTCCGAGCGTAATTTTCAGTTGGACCACTCATGAACCTTATTGGCGTCTCACTGAACTGAATGTACGATTTCGGACACATGTGTAGGAAAGTATACTAATGCCGATTTGATGTTGAAGGTAAATGATACATTCCAATGTAGTGAAAAAAAATAGATGGACCAAAAAACATGTACTATCAAAAATTAAAAGACTTTATAATGAAATATTTTATTATCTTCGCTATTTTTTATTCCTTAGTAAGAAATTATTGCGTAAATCAAACTTCAATGTCGTGATTTGGACCGATACTAGAAAAAACGTTTTTGAGACATTTTAATTTTTTTATCAACAATGGATACCTGGAAATATACAATATGCAAGTTGAAAACAGAAAATTATAATCAATATTTATGATTGATTTAAGTTAAATGACTGCAATTAACTATATCCACTCTATGTAAAACTTCTTTGAGTATACGATGAGTGTAGAGTGTAATCACATCTAAAACATAATTTCCTGCGTCGCCTGGATTTTATCTTACAATTTGAGCAAATGAAACAAGATATAAATTTGGATTTGGATTATTTGGTTATTATTACTTGTAGTTTAAGGTTATTCTGCCAAAAAAATTTCGGACGAGCCGTCTCCATTAGAAAAAATTAGATCCCGGTCGGGACTCTATAAAATGTGAACTATTGGAACATCTCACGGTACAATTCTGTAGTTTTCGCGGCGCGCAATTCCGTTCCGCGGTTTGAGTGTAGTGTTAGAAGGGGTGGAATTCGCTTGTGATTTTTTGTGAAGGAAGCCGGCCCCGCGCACTCGCTTAAGCAGTCGCGCGCTTCGGAACTCGAGATCTCTGGAGGACCAGGGATTAAATATTCCCAGCCACGACCCGCGCTGGGAATGTACAAGTTGGTGTTGAGGGAAAAGCTACAGAAGCTTATTTCAAGCGGCACGGTCAGGTCCAGCTGAATTCAATATCAATTAGAAAAACAAACAAAAATTGCAGATTTACTACAAAGATCAAGTGATAACAAAACTAAAGTTTGTAAAATCAAATACACGAGGAAAGGATGTAAAAAACCGGTAAGAAAGGTCAACCCTGAAGAGATAAGACCTAGCTCCCCTTCTTCTGCCGCAGGGAAATAGATGCCCATACTGGCTGACTGTGCGCACATACGATTTCTGGGAACACAGCGGACCTAATCCTCGATGCAGAAGTTGTTGGATTTCCAGATCGCAGGGTGGCGAAACGACTATACTAAATGGCAGAGGGACTAAATTAGATGCTTCTATAGGACTTGGTAACCAGTGACAACAATCACAAGCAGCCGAAAATGGTCCCCTACATGACCCCGACTTGAGTAACTAATACTCATAAAAAGGAAGTTTTGAAATTGAAGAAATTAAAATTAGTATTAAATCATTTAAATTGTGTTCTACTATTCATTATTCTGAACTATTAATTTACGAATTTGATTTTTCCCGTCATTTTTAACGTGTTATTCCTAGTCATTAATAAATCAAGACACGTAGATTGTGTCCTGAATGCAAATGTTTGTATGACAGTAATTACAGACCCGCCACATCTGAAACGCAGATTATAAAGAAAGACTGTTCATTTCCAAACAGATTCAATAATTTCTCAAATATATCAACTTATAGTTTTATTTTAATTTCTGCTAATGAGACTGTTACACATACCAATTCATTAAACTCTTACTTCGCTTTATGAATTGATACTATCTTACTTCATATATTATTTACACTTTTATGACTAATTTGTAAATTCTTATGTATACAATGTTTGGTATCCTATTACAATAATTACTTAAAATTTGCAAAGGATTGTATTGTTTACACATGTTCGTTGGATTGTAACGGTTTCTCTATGTAAGAATATTTCCAAATGAAACATTTATATCACTGCAACATGTTTTGACCGACTTCATGTTTCGTTATGCTTTGATATCTGTTTCTTGTGTACGGACTATTGGTACGTATGTGGCAAAAATTCAGGTTTTAATACGTTTTCATTTATTTTATTTTATATTTGTTTCATTTTTGAAATTTTATAGAACTCTTGTAAGTCTGTACATAAAGAAAACGTCGGGTCGAACAGCCAGTAAAATGTGAGAATGACAATTAGAACGTAAATTAGAATTGATATATGTACGTTTATGCACTTCACCGTTAATACTTATTGACATTATTAAAATAAAACGACGTGAAAATAATACAAAAGTGTGGATGTAATAATGTCAAATGCTTCATCGATAATGAAAAAGTAATATGTTACCTCAAAAGAAACAAATGTATAATGTAGTCTGCTAAGTATCAAGCTGAGAAAATTTTTAAATTTTAAAAGTATAATATAGGGAACAAGTAGCAAAAGAATGAGTAGTGTAAATTGTCAGTGAAAAGAGCAACGCGACTGTAGTTTTGAAGCTGTTCTCGAGAGACAAAGAATATCATAAGATAAAGATAACGAAGAATACAGCAAGGATCTCACAGTCGACATGAAAGAAAATGTCATTATCAGATTAACAAAGTACACAGAAATACTCTCTTGTTAAGCAATGCGCTCTGAATCAATATTTTCAGTGGGGTTCTGTTCTCTTTGTAAGTTCTACGTTATGTTCTGTATAATATCCGTGAAGAAGCGGAAGAGGATGTACGGCGACTCTAAACTTAACGAATTGTTAAAATTGATAGTTCTATACCCAATTTAACTACATTAAAGGTAATTAAGCTAAAGTAGAAATGTTGAAGTCAGAATTATATTAATAATAGAGTTACCGTTATTGAGTATCCTCTTTAAAAGATCAATTACTCGGATTTAGTTTTAACCAAGAACAAGGCTATAAAGATATATTATGAACTGACAGTATTTATTGTGCTTATTCGGTGATAATGTATAGCAATATATCACGAGAACGTATATTCCCCATTTATTTCCCCCATTGCATGAAACAATCGACTACGGTGGATTTGCGAATCGGCTGTTCCACTACATGCTTTAATTTACGATCTATTAATTTCCAGTAGCATCCACATTCCTCTCGATTGCAATGCTGGAAAGTGAATTTCCTGTTTACATAAATGACCTTGATGATTATTGTGTACGAAATGTAGCTTAAACATGATTTTGAATACATGCAATATAGAAGACAAAAATATTTTACTCATAAGCCACGCAGAGCTATTCTCTAACCATAATAACAACAAACATTGCTGATATTTTTAAATATTATTTGAATTTTTTTAAACTCAAATATGGTAATGACTGATATTGAAAATTATTGTGGTCGTTTCAACTAACTTTTATTTTAAGACCACTTTTTAAGACAATCAAAATGAATGTGTATACAACGTAAACATAAAACAATTAAAACTCGTGTCAAGCAATCCAATTGTATAATTTATCAATTTTCACTTATATTAAACATTTTTGTTAAGCCTTTTAAATATTTGTCTATGATCTTCCCTCTCTTTTTTTTCATATTGACTTCCCGCCTTCCTCTGCTCCCCACTAGGAGTTCTTGTAACCGTTACTTGTGTAACCACTGACGGAAAAATGGCGGGTCAAGCATTGGTTCCTGATATGTTAAAATAAATTAAATACATGTTATATTTGGTAACACTAATATCTTTGTAACTTACACGTAAGGTGTAGTCATCAAATATCTATCTACCTTATCATACAAATTTTACTGATGGCTTAATAGAATATGCCTGAAGGTCATAACAAATAATTCTCGAAACTGTCGTTTCAATAAAACAACTTAAATAAAAAAAGTGAAATTATATAATTGGATAGCTGCCGAATGTTTAAGTTCGATGACGTTTTTCCCCATATAGTGAAGCATAGGTACTGCTACTATACTTTCAGAAAACTAAAATTTGTTACTTCCAAGAACAGTTGTTTTAAGCAAAGATACCTCCTCTTTATGAACAAGAAAGTTTAAAACGAGTGAATATGTTCTCTAGCAGTGAAATTTCCAATGAACAATATCAGTGAACGGTATATGTGGTGGAATATAGCATAGTATGGATAGGCGAGAAGGAATTTAAGGTATCAAAACGGACGCTTAAAATTGTTCTTTGGGTTTTATAGGCATACATGATGTGTTGTGTCATAACTATGTTGTGCTGAGAGATATTAGCCGCTTACTCATACAGAGAGGTATATAATTTAAATAGATGAAGTTGTGAGCTAGATGAAGAAAAGAAGAGGACGCTTATATATGCTTTAGAAGTAATTCTCGGTTTGAAAACTTGGCGAAAAATATTGGGTAATAGTGAACTATCAGTAAAAACCTGCTGTGGCATCCGAAAAACATTCACTTACTGATGATATTTTGTTTTATCATTTTACATTAGTAGCCTTTGGCAAATAATAATGGAAAGATTGTAGCCGCAATAACATTTACGAATTGTGGAAATATATTTCCAAAATCAATGTTCTGCTCGCCAGACGAACAGAGCTCTTCGGAACTTTTATGGTGCACATAATCGTCCATCATAGCAACTTATTTGTCAAACTATTATTAAATTTCTAACTACAGTAAACCCTCATTAACACGCATTCCAAGGGACCGAAATAATCGGAGTTCGTGTTATAAAAATTCGTGTTATACGAGTATAATAAATGTCCGTATGACCATAATACCTTGCCAGAAACCGAAGTTTTGTTCGTGTTACGACGAAATTCGTGTTAAGTGAGTTCGGGCTAACGCCGGTTTACTATACATTTACTCTCATTAATATAAAACTAACACGACGACAAAAACCTGCACGAATAAAAGATAATATCGTTTCTGTAAGAGATAGCGCTGAGGAAGATCTCCGAAATACGCCCTCGATCACTTTTGAGAGGTTCACAATTGGAATGATTGAATGCGGTTGATCAAACCTAGTCGTGGTGGATATATGCCGGAAATTATTTTCAAAAATTAAATGTCCGAATATTTCAAATGAAAACAAAATTGTCTTGGTACATGATTTTCTGTTGTTTTATATCAATTCAAAGTTCCAGCATCAAAAACACCCTATAGATAAAGAAATGGAGCTGCAGTGGTACGACGCTGGCTTCCTGAGCTGAAGCACCCACGTTCGAATCTCGAAATAGTTTGTGTTTCTTATCAGGGGATTTCTATTCACGGAGGCTCTAAGATCCACTCAGCCTCCTTTCTAAGTAAGTACCAGCGTCTTTCTTGGAGGTAAAGGCAGCAGGATCTTGGTGCTCGCCACGCTACCGCCTCCTTCTACTCACGGCGACGAATATGTGGAGCCCTAATTTCACCTCCCCTGAGGGTCACTTCGGCCTGTGTGCAATTGCACAGGCCGATGCAACTGATTGTACAGACAATTGCCTTTACCTAGATAAAGAAATATACTGCACGACGACTGTACAGAAACTTGACGTTGGCGAGCAAAAATTGGGAACATACCACCATTTGTCACTTTTAATGAAGGACCAAAATTCTTCATTTCATTTGTGGATGCAAAGGAGACACTTGTCAGCTAAGATTCCAAATAAGTGAAACGTATCCAAATCAGAATAAGAGAAGTACAAACAATAACAGTTTATTAGAGCCTTTCTACTCTACAAAATCCAAAATCCAATTCGTACTAGTTAACAATGCGAAGGTAAACCAGCTCGCCGGGAGAGAAATACCAAGTTCAGAAGCCGTTCACTGTCCACCAGAAGTCAGAGTTTGTAGCCTAGTCACTAGAGTTTCCGCGATAATTAACTATGTACATAGCGGAGTCGGCGTATCAGATACTGGATCAATCACTGTGGCGCACTCTAACACACTGTCCAAAAATGGGGCCTCCCGCTATATAGATGGCGCCGCTGCTGGCCCAGACTCGCTCCGATGGCTCGACGCCTGTTGGAGCTTATACTGCTGTGTCGTCTTCCAGGCTGCAATATAGAGCGCGTGCCGCCCTGGGCGCACGCGCGAAATCCAAAGTGCGCCACGCATGCAGCAAAAGTGTCTGTGTCACGAGAGAACGCGAAACCGCTATACGAACGAATCTTCACATCGGTTTAAATATTAAATTCCGCATTATTTAAATGAAGAAAGAGACAAAAACTACATACTGTTCAAAACGAACCTCCAAGGTCTATCCATTTTCAAGACTTTGCTTGGCACATAACTTACCACTTCCACAATACTGAAAGGCAGAAATTGACCATTAAGACTATTAGTTCTCCATGTGCAATTGACGTCAAGAATTGCGCGCGACGCCATCTTCCTTCTTTCATTAGCTTCATTTGTAGGAACAGCATTACCAATCCCGAGCCAAGGCTTGGAATGCCATGGCAGGGCTAGTCTGATAGGGCCCAAGTACATACATACAAATGCTTTAGTATGTAATGTATTGTCAACCTCTTAAAATTAGTTTATTTATCTTTAAAATAGTGTGCTTGTTTTTGAAGTTTCATACATTTTGTGAAATTCAGAATTATGTAAATTACTGAGTACATTGTATCAACATCTATAATGAACCGATGAAGTTATTACTTCCACAATTTGGCTTTTAACTGTTCATTTTATTAAGATATTTTCACATGCTACACTATTAAAAAATATAGAACTCACTGTTAGAAAACTTGACATTTTTATGCAATGAACCACCAGTAAGGAAAAACTTCAGGAATTTTTTCCTGAATTTAACGAATAATTTAAACAAAAAATAGGAATAGCTCAACAAAACATGCGTGCAGTGAAACTACATTTATGTCTAGAAGTAAAACAAGGGACCATCTTAGCATTTCCTTAATAAATGGAAGGAAACTGGAGAAAAAACTTATCGGCATGGGGAATAAATGGATGAATGTGAATGAATGAATGAATGAATATTCACATCCGTGTTTTCGACTATTTTCAATTGTAAGAACAAGTCCTGCGTTCCATAGAAGATGTGTGACTCACATTGGTGACTAAATGCAAGGACGTAGTCTGTGATTAATTCGTAGAAATGATATAACATTTCATGGTTAACTAACATAAAACGTTTATTTTATAAACAATTATGAAATTATTAAACGTTCTTTAAAGTTTATTAAATGTTTATCTGTTTGGATACTTACACTGAATCATTGTAGAAAAAAGAGCTGATCTACAGTTTGCAATATGTCTTTTGCCTTGAAAATAAAAACCCCATGTAGGAAGGAACTCGAATTCGGTATCAAAGGAACTCCACTTCACTGCATATATTCTCATCTGCTTTTTCGGCATGATTTGTTTTAATTTACAAAATTCTTTTTCTGCTGATAATGGTAAAACGTAATCACTCGTGAAAACCGTCCCTCACCTCCCACTACACGCACTGAACTGACACTTTGAGGTCTTGACAGCTGGCGCACCAGTACGCAATGCTGGCGGAAGAACGCATTTGGCAGAGCGACGCGGTCTTTGGTGATGCTGTTTTAGAACTGCCATCTGTTTAAGAACCTGTCAAAGAATCGTCTATTGACCTGAAAGGATTTGGACCGGCTTAGCAGGTAATAATATCCTGGTAGTCATAAAATGTTCCCATGATATTCTTCTCCTGTAAAATATATATTCACGTTTAGTGTAAGCATAAGCTTATCTATTGCTTTGTGGAAAGTCAGGCAGTCTCTTACAGCCAGACCAGCCAGTAAACACATTGAAATCGTGTTTCAGCATCTGACGATAAAGAGAACAGTGGAAATCGGAGCAGTATAGTGAATATAGAACTAGTTTTTAAAAGAAGGATGTGGGGATTTATGATCCTGCGGAAAGGATTGCTAGTCCAGAAAATATTCCAAATATATATGCCCTTGTGAAACCTCAAAAACTCGAAGCATTTTCAATCAAACATGGCGATAATGATTGAAATATGTTGCTAAATAAATGAACGAATGATAGTTCTTAAAAATACAAAATTCCCCTTTAGTTATATCGCAATGTATTCTGGGGTCTGCCGTTGACTTCTCCCCCTTTGGTGTTCTCTATGTGCCAAAATGGTGTTGGCATGCGATTGTTAATAAACACTGCTGAAATTGTTATAATTTTATCCAATTATTACTATTTTAAGTAGAGAGTGTTCACAATCCAATGAAAAATTAATGAAATTCAAGAAATTATAAAACAAATACCAGAAAATAAAGTATCTAAACCTCTTGCACATCAATGAACGCACGAAAAAAGAGAAAGCACGGTGCGACTACTCTTCGCGGTCCGTTCGTCACTGCATACGGCAGGAAGCCGAACGCTAGGATTTTCTGCAAGGCTCACAACTCCTGGGTGCGATTCTTGAATATGAATGCAGCGCGGGATCGGCAGCTTTGCCCCCACCCCCTCCGCCTCCCCCACCCGGAACAGCCCTCGTGCATAAATAGGTTTCATTTTCTCTTTCACCTCCCCGGCGAATCTGACGTAACGCTCGCGCCGCTCATCGATTTTCCCCGCTCCCTCCCCCTCCACAGCCCGCCCATGGCCCCGGCCGCCGCCCGCCCACCGCCGACAGGCGTTGAAGCATGCGGTCGCGTTTCAAAAAAGCGGCGCGCGGGAGCTGCCGCGAAGCCATCGGCGAGAGAACCCCCCGCCCCGCCCCCTCGCGCCGCGCCACGCGCCAACGGCTGCTTCCAGGAACCGCACCGGTCGCCGAAATTAAAGCTACAGGGAGAGCCCCGTCTCCTTTGGTGGAGCTTGGGCTTCCTGAAAGAAACACCAATGTCACCCCTTGCCTTGAATCCCTCAAATATTCACTGCTTTGCCGGACGCGTGGGGTGGCGTTCGATGAAAACGACATGAACACAGCCGTTTTGGTTTGGCTCGTCTTTCTTTTCTTTGATTTAGCACACATTCATCGTATACTTTTCTAAATTTAACTTATTTAAGTCTCTCTTTACGTATCGGCACTTGTAATATAAAAATCTGGGAATTACCAAAATATTCCTAGTAGTGACTAGTATGTAGATGAAGAAGAAATAATAAAATTATTATTAAACATTAATAAAAACATGGTATCATAACTTTTGTGTTTTACTGCATTGCAGACCATGTATGTTGCTAACGCTCTCGGCTGTACGGGGGACGTTCCATCGAACACTGCAATGCACCGTCCCCACTGTCATTTAAATGATTTGATGAAAACTCACGTTTCGTAAGATATTTTATTCATATCACCTCAAAAAAATTACATACATTATTGTAAAACATATCTTCATCCATTAAGAAAAAATAATCAAAGGGCTTCTAATGGCCGCGAAGAATGTCACTTTTGTATTTCTACAAGATAGATTCACCCTTGGAATCAGAAGGCTAAGAACTCTGGATTGACTTTCCGAACTCTATATGTCTAATGAGATCACAATTAATTCTAAATGGTCTTGTGTTGTTCAGGAGATTTAGCATTTGGTGTTAATCCAGGAACCACAGATATGAAGAGTTAAAGATCACAAGCTTCTTTTATGTAGTCTATTCAATATTATTGGGGACGGGAAGTTCATTGCTGTAACGCACTGGTTCTGATGCAGTTGGTAAAGTCAAGTCAGAAAATATATCTTTTGTGTTTTTCATGCTCTGGTTTGGTGAAATCATGTAACAGTAGCAATCGTTTGATTGATTCCTTAGCTTGCGCGATATCATAGTAACAGAAAATGTCGTAGTTCTCATGTGATTTAATTAATCATGATTTACAAGAGTAGAACATTTCGCAAAAAATAGACCAACTCTTATCTGGATTTCATAATTAGAGTGCAGAATTTTCCAAAATAAAGCTTATAACCTGTTATGATTGGGATTACCCAGACGAGTCATCAGGTAAAAACACACCAGGGTGTTCTCCACAATATTAGCAATAAATAATCCCTTTGCCGTTTTGGTCCCGGAAGCATTGATTCCCGTCGAAATTTTTGGTGATTCCTCAATTTCTTTGCAGTCCAAATATCATCACAACACTATGGGTACTCTCATATAGACTCAGGACATTAGCGACATTTCATAACAGCGAGTGCATTGCAATTCTGACGGTCGGCGATGGGCTAAGGATCTGAAGCCCTAAACTCGGGCTGATCGCAGGGCCATGCAATACAGGTCTGCCGTAATTTGTACCTCAGTTATGTCAATTCACAAATGTGCGTTTTCCTTCGTCTGTATAAAAAAGTAGAATTTTTTCTACACCAACAACTAACTTCAGAACTTCGGCTCACTCCAAACACGACCTTATGGACGTGACAGAAAAGAAACCCTCAATAAACTGCAGTACACAAAAATCGTTTCTCAGCAAAATGTCATTAGAAACATTTTTCATCTCATTGAGGAAAAGAGAATGGTGATTGTTTCCACGTGAAATGCCTCACTCCGTGCAGTCGTTTATTAGAGAACGTGACTTGACAAGCTAAACAAACTATTCGTAGTGTACTACAAATACATGTACATGTACTATACAAATATGTAAATACATGTACTACAAAAAAAGTGTACTACAAAAACTACATTATATATGGAAACTCCCTCTCATAAGCAATATCTCATAAGCATAAGCAACTATAAAGGAAATATAAATTAATAGGAGGCACTATTTAACATTCTTTGCCTGCCTTTTCTGGGAATTGATTCGAAAACAAAATTTACACTTGGACAATGTATTGTCGAACAGTGAAGCTTATTGTTAGTCGAATTGGCTTCAGTATCCACACCAGTTCGTCGCCTCACGTAGCACATACCTAGGTATTTCCAATGCAGTCGTTGCGAGGAGCCGCCTGGCGCGGTTCCGCCTGCATAGTCTCAGCGGTGCCTTGTGCGCGGTGTCCACGTCATCTGCACCGCTGCCTCCGGCGCTGGGATCCCACTTCGGCCTCACCTGCGGCCGAGAAGTCCATTCGTGGCATGCAAAAGCTCCCCAACGGAGACCGCAAGCACCACCATCACCGTTGCCCGTGCGGGGGCAGCGGGGGCAGCGGGGGCAGCGGGGGCGGCGGGGCAGCGGGGGCGGCGGGGGCGGCGGGGGCGGCGGGGGCGGCGGGGGCGGCGGGGGCGGCGGGGGGGGCGGGGGGGCGGCGGGGGCGGCGAGGGCGGCGAGGGCGGCGGGGGCGGCGGGGGCGGCGGGGGCGGCGGGGGCGGCGGGGGCGGCGGGGGCGGCGGGGGCGGCGGGGGCGGCGGGGGCGGCGGGGGCGGCGGGGGCGGCGGGGGCGGCGGGGGCGGCGGGGGCGGCGGGGGCGGCGGGGGCGGCGGGGGCGGCGGGGGCGGCGGGGGCGGGGGCGGGGGGGGGGGGGGGGGGGGGGGGGGGGGGGGGGGGGGGGGGGGGGGGGGGGGGGGGGGGGCCGAGAGTTGGGCAAGCGGGCCACACGAAGGGAAGGAGCGGCGGGGACCGCGAGAAGTGGAGAGGGAGCGGCAGTGGGAGCGGGCACTGTGGGCGGTCGCGCGCTTCGGGTGGCACAGCGCTTGCCGCGAGAGACCGCAGCGCACAGTGCGCCCGTATCAAATTATGGGCGAGAGGAATTCTCCTGGTGCGAAGGGGAAGCGACGAGTCGTCCTCGATACCTCCAGTTCAGGGGGAAGCGCCATGGCGCCTTGCTAAACCTAATTATTAGTGTTTGGGAAACAAATGGAAATCATGTTATAATTTACATCATTACTAGTGAATTCACAACTTCTCGAGAAATTAAGTACCAATATTCTGATTTTTGGTGGTTTACAATGCCACGAATCCAGAAAGAATAGAACTAATATATTATAACATCATTGTTCTAAAGTATGTATACATATCAATTGAGTTTTATTGTTGTTGCATTGGTAGAGGTATAAGACGGTTTTGGTTACGAGAAAAATTCAGTATTCACTCATAGAGTAGGTCACTTTTATACACAAATATATTTTGTAGTTTAATACTTTTTATTTTATTTTACAATTTAATAATTTTAATATAATTTTATAATTTAATAATTTTCATATAATTTTATGATTTATTATTTATTTTATAATATAATTTCATACTTTTATAATTTAAAATTTTAAATTTTATAATAGAAAATAATTTTTAGACGAAATTTTAGAACAGAAAACTAGAAAATCTAAATTGTAGTTGTTTGGTCAATTGTCTTCACAAAAGGATCTTTCCTTTAGATATGCTCGAACACTATCCGAAAACGAACCTCGTTAACCTCAATATTCCAAGTCTTGTGAGCAGATAATGTAATACCTGCTTAGACGTCCATATTCGCCTTTGATCCCGGAGTGATCATTGTGGATAAAGTTACTTTTGCTATTATTTAATATTTTTTTAGAAACAGGATTAGGTGAAAATATTAACAATATGCTTCTTTGTCACTTTCAGTCACTTGCAAATATAATTTCGTACTTAATGTGATAGTAATTTTATAATACGAGCTTAGATTTAAAGAAAGTGTGTCAGATTTTTTTCTTCATCAGTACAAGGCATTGTTGCAAACCTAAACATTGAAGCTGGGGCGAGTATATTACTGATATTTTGCTTAATCAGTCTTGACAGTGATGATACCAGGAGGGCGTTTCCCGCGTTGCGAGATGCTTTTGTTACCCAGCCATTCAAAAAAAACCCTCATTTCCGAACATAGCAATTGGCAGCCGCTGTCCCGCGGGAACGCCACATTCGCCTACCGTGGCCGAGAGGCGCGATGGCTGCGCGCGGAGGGTGCGGGGCGGGGAGGGGACCGGGGCGTGTGGGGACGGGGGGAGGCGGGGAGGGGTGAGGGCGAGGCGGGGGAAGAGCGGGGGTGGGAGCAGGGGGAGGCGGGGCGAGGGCGGCGAGGGTGCGGGGAAGGGCCGGGGAGGGGGCGGGGCGCGGCCGGCGGCCCCGAGGAGGGCGGCTTTAAAGCAGAGCCGGCTGCGGAGAACAAAAGCCACGGCCAGAGGGCCGCCTCTCCTGCGCATCTTCAGTCGAAGCCCGCCACCGCCACGGCAATGATAAAACGCCCTCCCTGCCGTGCGAGTCCGACCAGGATTGAGTGTGTCACAAAAGTCTTCTTCGGGAGGGGGAGGGCGGAGAGGGGCCTTTCAGCCCCGAGCCAGATATAATTAAGACCCCGAGAGAGCCTCCCCTCCCGGTGGCCTGCATTCTCCATGCGCGGCTGCGGGCTGCGGCCCACGGTTCCGTGCTGGGCCGCGTGTCGCTGCACCGGCGGCCGGCAGTGGGAAGGGCAGACGGTGACGTCAAAACGGGCAGGGAAGGAGGCGGTGACGTGTTGGGATGACCCAGTGATCCATCTACGGAATGGCGGGAATGGCACGTGCCACAGGCACTACTTGCAAGGGGCGTCATTCCGCATTTTACATTTGTAAAAAAATGTTAAACAATTATTTGTAAGTACAGAAATAAACTATTCAAAAAACAACAAATGTATTACATTTTTGTTAAAAGGAAATATTTAATCATGTTCCAAATTTACCATGGTCATTTTTATGCCATTTTCATTAACATTTTTTTTAAGTGTTCTGTCAATGGATATCCAATCAAGAACATTTCATTTTTGTGCTTATTTCAAGATTTCTTTCATCGAGTTCACAGGATATTAGAAAAAAATTGTAATTTATTTAAAAAAAATATTTACTGAGTTATTAATATAAAAGTCTGTTGTTCTTATACATTAAGCTAATTTGCTAAAATTTAATGGCTATGCCAACGTTTGACAATATAATTAGCACATTTTGTGAATTATTTTATTTGCTTGTAATAAAAATACATGTTATTATATATGTTATATCAGTAAGTATTTGAAGAAACAATTTGTTTTTAACAATAGATGCGTAAATTATTCGGATTGGGCTGCAGTTTACGTTGCATTGCCTTTGGGAATAAGTCTTAGTTCCATCGATGACAACGATATCACAAACATGGTTATATTCGCTGTATAATCGAGGAAGAACGAGAAACAGTCCGAAACGCTGATACAGCAAAGAAGAACGGCCCGGACTAGCGACTGGACAGGAAGACGGAACTATGAGAGTAATACGGAAAGAGACACATCGCATATGAACGGCTAATGGCAGGCAATGGCTCAGTGAGGGAATGGGAGAAATGAAACATTGACGGCCGTCATACTACGCTGGTGAGGTGGCGATGGCGAATCTGTAGTAAAAAGCGCATTAGCGACGATGGCCTCGCTGTCACCACAAAGCATCACGTGCTACGTCCTTATGGGCTCAGGATGACAATGAACGAAGTAGGGAGAGGGTTACTCCCGCCTGGGTCACGTGAGCGAGGGTGAGTGTAACGATGACGGCAATATCAAATGTCGCCGTGATGGTGGCGAGGGTTGTGTTGGCGGCCGACCCGTCACCACGGCAGGGGGTGGGGGCGGGGGCGTGAGGGGGCGGCAACGGTGGCGCTGCCTGCGGCGGCCGCGGCGGAGCGTGTCCGCGCCACCGCAACACGGAGCGCCCTTAATTGCATCGAGATAACATGCGCCCTGCAAATCCGCTCGTCGCGGTCCTGTGCCGTGGCAGCCGCCAAGTGCTCTGTCTCATTCGCGCCGCCCCCGAGCTCAGGTCGCGCATGCCGGACTTTTTACGAGGTTCGGATTGCGAAACTAAGTTACTGCCGGTCCCCGATGATCGCTCATGTACTTTCAACCCGCGACACGCTCCCCAAGGGTTTGCGTTGGCGCCAGTGTCCCTGGAATTTTTCAACTATAAACTCTGTAATTTAATTTTCATCTGGGCAAATTCCCTGGCTATGAATTTCTTATGTCATCAGAACTGGGCGACATTTTCGTTTACTATTCCACTTCTAGTTTTCAAATCTGAAAATCAACTATACGAGTTACATTCGCAAAGCATACGTAAAAGATCGCAAACATAAAAACTCATTCGGCACGGCTTAATTAGCGAGATATTCGGAAAGTGTAACAAAATACACTATTAAAAATTATTAAAGAGTATGATTTAGAACTCGTTTGATGTTCTACAAAAATACGTAAAATGTTTAAATGCATTTACCTAATGCATTTAAATGCATTTATCTAATACTTCCGAAGCATTTTTGGTTTTGTTTACCGACTACATGCATGCCACTTATTTGTGCATATTTATAATTTATTTTTACTACCATGAGTCAAACGGGGAAATTTTATCACATTGTAATAATATTCAAGAACCTCTCCCTTTTCTAATTCCCTTCTGAGTTCCTTACGAAGAAATTGAGTTCTCGTAATAAAACTATTAGCGAAAATTAAACACCATTAGTATTCAAGATGAGATTCAAACTTTAATGAGTTTAAAAACTTTCAGAATTCAACCAATTCTTAACCATCCACAGTACAAGTTAATTTGGGTATTCAGTTAACCTAACAGAGATTTTATAACAACTTCACTCGATTACATAGTTTTTGTTTTTGTATTTTTTAATAGGAAGGCATTCCATTTCATAATAAAATTTATCCATGCGAAATCGATTTGGATATTGATTGAACACAGAAGCATTGTTTCAACCTAAATTCATAAGTTATATCTGATGTAACACTTGCTTATTTATACACGCAAACTTGCTTATTTATAACACAATTTATCATCTGCTTCTTTCTTCCACGTATATTCCATAGTAAATAATGAATACACTGCATTAAATTGATTGTTTTCTTACGTTCCCTGAGCATTTACGGGAAAAGTACCGTTGGTTTTACAAATTTCAATTAAAAGTTTGAAAATTAAAAACGCAGTAATTACATACTTGATGCATTTTAATGATTTTTCTTTCTATTCAATTAATTACAATGAAACGGGTAGTTTTATTGTAATTAAGTAAAATTTCATTATTTCTCTCCAGTGTTCCAGAAGCCACACTGCGCATGCGTGTTTTGGCTCCGGTATCATGCGTTACAAGAAAAACGCTTAAACGGGTCTTAAAGGCACTAGCTGCCGTGGCTTGCGGCCTGTGAGTCCTGTGTCGCGCAGTCTTCTGCCAATGGTACTGACCCTCATTGGATGCTGCAGGGAGGGCGTAACAGCGCACTGAATGTCGTCAATCGGAGCAGTTAGGGTGGATGTGCTTGGCAGAAATTCCGTCGGTCTTCCTTTCTTGTGGTACGAAGAGGACTTCCAGACCCTGTGTCGTGTGGGCATGACTTCCTCGATCATTGGTTACTAATGACTTGCCGCAGCCACATCCGTACGATCAGTGTAGTTGACAGAATGATCATGCAGACGTATCGAGCACTACGATGCGCCTCTCACGAACGCATTTACCTCATCATAATTCCACAAGCAAGCTCAAATGTATATTTCTTCCCATACACCACTTGTAATGGCGAATTTTGACGAAAATAAATCTAATGAGACTCCTCTTCGAGCCGTGAGGAGGTCAGCGATGTAGTCCGACCGCTCACCTTCCACTTCTGCGGACGAGAGTTCAAATCCCGATCGATTCACGAAGAGTTTGTGGTGAACGAAGGCGATTCGAGCCAGATTGTCTCACGGTTCTCCAATTTCCCATAACTGTTTCATTTCATAACTGTTTCACCTAATGCGAGCAGAATTGCTAGATTTCCATCAATATCCAAAACATATTTTCATTACCATCATCATCAATCTACCCAAACCATTTATCACAGTTGAGCCCGAAAAGGTTAGAGACCGAGGATTACAATAAAAGAATTCTCTCCGAGGGATATTGCATTTTGTGATGATGCTACAGTAACAACTAAAAAGGCGAATAGGAACCACGCATATCGTTTGACACTTATATTATCTGATGAGTCCAGAGATTACTTCAGTCCCCTGGGAGCCAAGTGAGTGGTAGGAATTGAAAATTCAAAGATTGGCATGTATGATGCCGTGAAAACTGCCTGAAAAGTTTAAATAATTTCAGTTGATGGCTTCTAGATGTATTTTTGACGCGTTAACATATCACTAATCGTATTTATGCTTACTACACAGAAAATACAAACTTTATGTAAATCAGATCAAAAAGAGACGCACATATGGAAAGGTCGCTTACGCTCCGAGCTGGTGATCAAGGCACATTCATAGCCACATGCTCTTCCAAGTATTTGCCTAGGGGAAAAATTGTCCCACTGACCAGCTCCTCCACACAACTGTAAACGAAAACTTGTGCTTCTTCAACACAACATATTCTCTCGTTTACAATACTTTTCATATACTACGTAAGTTTCATACGGGAAAATAAAAGTGTGAAGGCATCCCACTGAGCGATCGTAACGTCCACATACCCCGTTGACCCTTGGGGGCGAGGGCACTGCTCACTAGCACAGCACCGGGAGCGGTAGCTCAGTGCATCAACTGATGTCAAACTGATGTCACTGCAGCGCCTCTGACCGGGAGGTCCTAGGTTCGAGTCCTGACGGCGGCAGGATTTTCGACACTAGCTTTTCAGCTAGGTCGAATTCAGTCGTCTGGAGGAGCTAAATACTAGCGGCCGGCTGCTCTGATCGGTATTTTTCCGTGGTTTCTCCGATCGACACCAGGCGAATGCCGAAGCAGTACCCTAACAATTGGATCTGTCCTTCCTCTTCCTTATCCTATCCACTCCCCTTACACACACACTAACATGCACTACACTACCACACATTCCGGGAGATCGGTAGGGAGCTGGAGGCGGTGACCCGCTGGTGGGAGAGTCCTGGTTAGGGGGAAATCCCATTAGCCGACGGTAGGTTGGCGCCGGATCTCGCCATCCAGCGGGAGAAGATCACCGCCGTCTCCCGAGGGAAAACAAGCACTACACTAACGGGACTAATGACCGAAGCAGTTGACGCGCCCGGAAACACGAAAAAATCAATAAAAAACTAGCACAGCTTTGTGCTCGAGGGTCAGAAATAGGTTGTGTGAGGGTTGACGCAAAATCAATCAGAGGTCGTGCTCGCAAGTTGGAGCGGAGTATTGCTCCGGCTATCACCGAAGATTATATACACATCATCAGATACTAAGTCCTCACCGCGATTCAGCTCGAAATGCATACTGACCTCGGTGGCAATGCAGGCGATATGCGTGGCAACTGGTGTGAATCAGAGGACCAAATTCGCATGCGCGCGTGTTAGTATGTATAGGCTCGAGTAAAGTTTCTGTACATCTCTACACGGAAAACACCTGTTTTCTTTAAAAGCTTATAGTAGTAATTAATGGTAATGATGTCAATTCGAAAGAAAATTCTGATGAATGATTTTTTGGCACAAAAATTCCCCCTTGATTTTTTTCAAATTACGCAGAGCTCAAACCGTAAAAAGAATTTTCATCAAAATTGATGTCCTTTATCTAACTGCCTCGTCACGTTCATTCGAATTTAAAACCGATCTTTTAGTTTCGGAGAGTACACACCATTTTCGAAATTTTCTCAAAAATGGCTTTAAATCTTTCTTCAAATTCTTTCCTCAAATATAGCAAAGTATGTTTAAAAACGGCACAGATCCAATTTTCAGAAAAATCTCTTACATCGAAAATTTCAAAAGTTTAGAATGTTTGCATTTTACTACATTGCATTAGATCTTTATAATTTCATTTTCTTTGTATAAGATTTTTATCATGAAATACTTCTCAAAGGTAGATCTCAAAATAAGGCAGTTCAAAGTTTCTTCCAAATTGTTCGTGAAATAATGACAATTTAAAAAATATTAAATATGAGTGTATATGTGTGTATGTTTGTGTATGTGTGTGTGTAAAGAAAACAAAGAGCCTTGTATCTGTCATCGTTTCCTTAAAATTCGAATCTGCTGTGCTTCCGAACAAATGAGTGATAGCTGACACCGAATAGGAGGCACCTGGCGACTGATAACGAAGACAGGAAGACAATCGATGAATGATGGCATGTGACAAGAAGCGCGCGTTCTAAGCTATTAATTCACTTGAAGTAAAAACTTTAAATATTGTTTTATAATGATTATATCCTTCAAGTATCTAATTTGAAATAAAAACTCAGTTGGGTTTCTGGAATAAAAAGTTTCATATAATTTCCCACAATTTTCAATAATTACGTCGGAAAAATAAAAAACAATAGATAAATAGAACACCTGTAATAAAAACAGAAAACTACATTAAAATTTGAAAGAAAATTGCAGCGATTCAGAAGAATGTACTGAATTAAATAACAGAATGCAATTTTCTTTTAAACCTTCAAACAATTCGATATGTATTTTTTCTCGAACCTACTGCACTTCGTTTGGTTATGAGATTTTTAAGTAATGTTTGCATTGTTAGTAGGTTAGAAGTTGCAATGTAACATAAGATAACGGTTAGCAATAAGTCACGAGTGTGTGTGCTGTGCTGTATCAGAAGTTTGTATTGCCATCACCCGCGATCTGCGCAGTCAATTATATCAAATCTCAGGTCGAACTACATAACTATCGCACCACCATCAACGCATAACCACTTTTACACCACAACATTACTAAGCAGCGACAACGGCAGTTGAGGCACCTGTAGTCTTCAGTGTGAATAGACTCCTCCTCCTCCTCCTGAAGTTCAGCTACACAGGAAAAAACAAAAGCGCCTACTGTTTCGTTCGTGGACATTGACAGAGCGCTGATTCTTAACTTGCAAGACACCCATTCCTGCACATCACCTTTTCGAATTACACATAAACCATAAAAATTGAATTAAAACGTTAGGACGTAACGTTAAAAAATCCTTATGGTATTAAATATATAGATTCCTCTTTACTAGAAAGATTTCGATAATTCACGATGAATCTTTTAGCAAACAAGGACGGGGAGATCTTTTCCCCCTTTCACTGATCACTGCTTGCGAGGTGCAGCGACAAAGCGCAAGGTAGGGCGAGAGCGAGGCTGGCGGGGCGAGGCGAGGCGAGGCGAGGCGAGTGGGCTTGCGGGGTCGGGCTGGGGGCGGAGGGTATTGTCGCAGATCAGTTTCCCGCCCTGTTAGGAGGGAGGGCTGAGCGCGAGTTGAAGAGTTCTCGAGTGGCGTTCCTCCCCGTGCGTAGAACTTCGTGCACTTTGCCGCGTTGTAGGGCGCCGGCCCCGGCGATGTGGGTGGCTGCGGCGGGGGGAGGAATGGCAACGGCGGCGGGCTGCCAACGCGAGGCGCCGGGCGCCGCTTTTCTTTCAACGCGACCCAAGCGCCCGAGACGGCGACCCTTACTCCCATTCCCCGCCCGCTTTCCCACACGTCGCCCCCCCCAACCTTTTCTGTCTCCCCGTCGCCCCGTCTCCCCGTCGCCCCGTCTCCCCGTCGCCCCGTCGCCCCGTCGCCCCGTCGCCCCGTCGCCCCGTCGCCCCGTCGCCCCGTCGCCCCGTCGCCCCGTCGCCCCGTCGCCCCGTCGCCCCGTCGCCCCGTCGCCCCGTCGCCCCGTCGCCCCGTCGCCCCGTCGCCCCGTCGCCCCGTCGCCTAGTCTCCCCATCGCCCCGTCGTCGCCCCGTCGCGGGCGCTGCGATCGAAGAGTCCGCGTGCGTGGGAACGTTTCCGCAGAAGTTGCACCCTCCGCACAACCGTCCATGTCACTCGTAACTACGTAACTATTCGTATTCCGTAGGTCGGCGGTTCCCTCACACACGGACTTTTCAGGCCGAAGACGGCTGCGCAATTGCTTCTGGGTGAGTATGGAAAGAGGGAAGAAACTTTGAGATGGACTCAAAGAAGGGGAGAAGAAGAAACGAGAATATTATATTGCGCTGTTCTAACTTATTATGATTTAATACGAAACTATAGTTGTTCTTTATGGGAACGAAACTAGACTGACAGTATTAATGCATCCACTTGTGCTAAACTCAATAAACCAAGCTGAATTGGGATGATTAGTTTACATCTTATAATAATTATGATAATTGTTACAATACTGAATATTAAGATAAATCAGAAATATTAAAAAAATCGGCATGCCATAATAGAAGCACAATAATTACAATTTTATGCTTAAGAGTACGATAGGAGTATGATAAGAGTACGATTTTCCGATCTTAATTTATTATATCAGTAATCAGGAAAATATTGAATGTTGAAATCATCAACTGCGAAACAAAATTTATTTCTACAAAAATAATGGAAACTAGCATTTAATTTATGCATGGAAATAAGTTGATTTCCCGACAGAGAAGATAATTGCCAGTACTCGGTATAGTTTATTAAAAAATTCCATGGACTACGTATTCTCTTAGAAAAATCATAGTTTTCATTGAAAATAAAACATGTACTCTTGAACTATTTATTATAATTTAAAATCGTACTTCGCAACGATTTTTTCTTTGCAATGTCCTATTTTAGCATATGCCGACTAAGGTAGCCAGAAATGTTTGACGCATATGGATCCGCCACAGTTTCAGCAGTACATTGGGCTCCAAATACAAAATAAAGAAGAATTTAACGAATAATTGAAGTCTCTAGATCCGTGTTTCATTAAATTCAGTTCGTGATTACAATGCGAAAAAGGAATTGTGGAGATCCAGAATAACTTTAACAAATAGATGTGAAAAACAATGGCTGAGTTACAATTTACACCCACCTCTACATGTTCTCCAATATATTGACCTGAAAATAGCAGTAATGTACCAAATGTCATTAAATTCTTCTTGACCACGGGACTTTAAAACTACGTGACCATCACTTCATTTCCTGTAGGTCATTTCTCTGTCTCATAATTATTTCCTTTAGCTCTGTTATCATTGAAAACTACAAGTTTACTCTATCGACATGGGTAGCAGTCAACATTTTTGACTGTGGATAAATCACAATACCATTGTTTCTGTACCTGTAAACTCAAACGATGACCAGGATTAAACGGTCGATTATCTAACCACTATTATATAATGAGAAACAAGGCACTCTACACCAGATGAAATATTTAAAAATCTCAAGAATACCCATCAAAGGCGAAGCAAAATATACAAGTAGATTTGAATTATAACTCACATAGCCCAAAAATATGAAACTTAGGTGAGGATATATTGACATTTAGATTTCTACGGAGAAACACGCTTCACCAATCAATTACTTCTATTTCTCAAGGTATACTGAGAAAAATAGGCCAAAAATTTCATGGTTAGTATCAAAAATCTCACGATCCAAACAATCTTCTGAGTTTTTTTTTGAACCTCCAAGGGACCAATCAGGAGTATTGAAGACTAGAATCTCAATGAATCCGCGATTAGCGCATCCAGAACCCAGCATGAATTTGTGGCGTTTTCTAGGTCGGTTATTTTACTATATAATTGAGTCCCAATGAAATGAATGAATGAATTGAATTTGGTCAATGTTATTTTATTTTATAATTTAATTTATAATAAGATTAGTGATGCTTTAACACACACGTTATAGAATAAAAAGTATTACCAGTTTAAGACCCGGGAGACTAAGAAAACGATTAATGTGTTAAGTTTCGTGTATAAACGATGCCGAATTAAATTTGCGCGATAATTTACTAAGCTGTAATCTAATTTATTTGAAATTGATTGGCTAAATACCATATGGTAATTGAATATGACTATCTTTATTTTGGCTTGAAATTACAGGTGTAGATTATTTTAATAGTAGTATATTACTTATAATTTGTTTGAAAACTTTGAAATTGTTTTCAGATGAAATTTAATTGAAAAGTTAAATCAGTAATAAATTTAAATTGAATTCATTCATATTCTTTAACAGTTGTGATATTTCTTCCTATGAAATGATTGATTGATTGATTGATGATACCAGGCGTGTAAACTGCTAACGTCATTAGTCCCGTAAGTGTAGTACATGTTTAAGTAGTACCGACGGGAGGTGGCGGCTGGCGAGATCCGACTCCGATCTACGCCGGCTTGCTGGGATTTTCCTCACCCAGGTATCTCCCACCACCATATCCCGCCCCAGCGGGACAAGTTCTAAGGTCCGGACTGGTCTCTCATTTGTGGTAGTGTAGTGTTTGTTTGCGTAAGTATGGGTAAATAGGGTGAGGAAGGGCCAAGGAAAAGGAAGGAGAGATCGCGCACGGTCCGTGGTCCGATTATTAGGGTATTGCTCCGGCATTCACCTGGTGTTGATGAAAAAACACGGAAAACAAACAATCAGAGCAGCCGGCCGCTAGAATTCTCCAGTAAGCGTCTGAATTCGACCTTTTTGACAAGCTAGTGTCGAAAATCCTGCCACCGTCGAGACTCGAACACTATATTCCAATGACATATTTTCCTTCGTAAAATTATAATGGTAATTATTGTTAATACAACATAATAAATAGTTTTGCAAAAGTTTGTCTTTAAGTCTTTGTTTGTCTCAAAGTCTCCCGCGGCCAAACCATGCCATTGATTTTAGCTGACCGGGTGACGCCGCGTCCAAAGTTGTGAAGCCGACGTTCCACGAATTGTGGTAACGTGATAGCGACGATAAGAAGACCAAAACTTCGGTATCACAGTCCACGACGTGCCGTCAATCGGTCAGTTAAGATCATTTTTACTTTCCCAACTTAGAAGGAACTTTGTAAAAAGAGAAAGCTATTTAATCGTGCGACGGATATTTTTTGTTAAGCTTGAACATGTCCATAGGAAACTTATGAGTTATTTATTAGAAGACAATGCCTGTTGTACTATTTAGTCTTATAAATAATGGCCATCTTTAAAAGCAGATAGATGTATTCTAAAAACTATATGCATATTGTGTTCAATTACAATATGTCAATTGTTTTAAGAAGATAAGTTGATCTGAAAATAACAATAGTTATCAATAAAAATAATATGTATGATACTTTGACCAATAAATTGAAAAATTATTCATGAAAAAATATTTTTATATTTTAAATATTTCCTGTCAGAACATACATGCTACCAGGAGCTTAATAACCAAATCACATGAATCATATTTTTTTAATTGTCATTCCTCCATAGTAAACATGAACCAAAAAATCATTATTTCTATACATTGATCTTACATATCTGAACTTCCAGATAACAGAATTGAACAAGACATATCCAAAACAGGTTTTCCATTTTCTGTGAAAATATTTCTTTTTGGAGCATGTCAGTTATGATTCTAATATACTCATATATGAAAAACAAACTGGAGTGGGAGGTAGATCGAAATACAGAAAATAAAATGAACTAGCGGAACCAGGACGTTTTTCTGCCCTTCGTCTCTCTCATTCTCCTTCCCTCTCCCGTCTCTCTCCACGTCTCTCTCCCCGTCTCTCTCCCCGTCTCTCTCCCCGTCTCTCTCCACGTCTCTCTCCACGTCTCTCTCCCCGTCTCTCTCCCCGTCTCTCTCCCCGTCTCTCTCCCCGTCTCTCTCCCCGTCTCTCTCCCCGTCTCTCTCCCCGTCTCTCTCGACACAATACTCACTTTTTTCCCCACACAAAATAATGCCAAGCGTTTATTACCATTACCAGAAATTCGAATAGTAACGTGCCCCTTCACTTTGAGCGAAAACTAACCTGGAGAACTAACGCGAACGTACGTTAGTAAAGAATAAATCTACTGCTACTCTACTAGATGGTAGGCAGGAAATCATTCCTCTTTCACCGCAATAAAAAACTGGTCTCTAAAGTGGTATTACGTAAAACTAGCATGGACCTATGGATTGCAACTCTGGAGCACTGCTCGACATTCAAACATCAAAATTATATCCATACTTCAGTCAAACGTCCTACGTTACATGCAAGTAACTCGTTACATGTTTCTAATTATAGGGTAATGTTTCTAAAGTTTTTATTAATCCATACTTTACACGCTGATTTGCAGATTTCGACCATTCATTAGGACAATTCACAATGCAGCAGAAGATACAAAAAAGACTCCAAATCAAATTATCTTTCTATGAACAACAGTAAAGACAACGAAACTATCACCACGACTTCAGTCACAGAATTACATTGTAAAAATAACGTGAAAACTAACTTGAAACAAAGCTACCAGACTATACAACTATGTCATTATTCGCTGCAAATATTACGATTATTAGGTTTATTAGTATGTATTCTCTGTAAATGAGAACTGCTGTCACAGTAAAACATTTCACTCTTGTTTCATCTTATTTTGTAATCATTTACTAAATGATCATATATAGTATAACAAATTGTAAATAGAGAGTTCATCAAAACATTAATGCGTTTTTTTCTATTGACACATTAACAATTCACATTGTTACCGAAATAGTTTATGATTACATGCTGTCACAGAAATTTGAAGGATCATTAATTCCTGCAACATTGATCACAACCACGCCGTAATTCCATTTAATGTTACAAATCTGTCGTCAAAGTCTCAAGTTCTCTCGTCCTTTCAGGGTTCCCAGTTCCACCTACAAGATGAATCGCTATTCAAGAAGACCTTTCCCTCAAGGGTTACTCATTCAATTTCCTTTACACTCGAATAAATCTAATTATGAAATTCTTTTCTGTCTCCTCCAAAGCTTCCGTGGTACTCGACCATTTTCTGTCTTCACATTTTTCATCTCCCCCAAGGTTGACGTGACTGATATTGGAAAGGTGTAACAAGAATATTGGTCCCGATAGCTCTAATTTCGGCAACAAGCTTACTTCTAATGTAATATTTCAAGACGAACTTCTGCGAAAGGTACAAGAGCATCCGTAGAGCTTTACCGATCGATATGCATTCCCGTCTAGTGTCGAGTAAACTGAAAGCAAATATGACACTTCAGTACCTAGAAACCCATTATGGAATATCAAGAAATTATTTACATAACGCATCCATTACAGCATGAGAGTACAACCAGATGTCATACATTTGCTTTAAAAATAGAAACTAGTAGTGCTACATCAGCACATAATTTCTCGCATTATTTATAAGTGCTCTGCTATATTATACTACTACACAAACAAGCAAAAGTGTTTTCCACCATAAAAATTATTTTTCCCATAGAGTGTCGAACTGAAGCGTTCCCAAACAACTCGCCATCAACCACACCATTACGCCGCAGAAGCGCATAAGCATCTAACTCGGGCCGACGCTTCAAAATATAATTCTCTCAAAACAAAATTGGTTCAACACGCAATTAAAACAGATGATTTTTTTACAATAAACTTTATCTAAGATAAATATCTCTATCTTCCATTTTGAAGTTATGAAATGTTAACTTTTTGCAATTTTCGAAAATTCGGATAGTTCTCCGAAAATGGGACTATCTCCTTATTCTTTTACCGTCCCTTGATACATATGACGAGATAATTTAAAGAAAACAATTTCAAAAGTTGATGAGAAAAAATTTGTTTAAAAAAATTAAGACCGGCTCTATTTTGCACAAAAATCCACGGAAATTACTCATATTTTCGAAATATTGTACTTGATCTTATTTCAGGATCTGTTTTTAAAGAGCAGTTTTCATTAAGGAAAAAAAATATATATCGTCAATAATGATATTTTAAGAAGACGCATCTAAAAAATTACACTCCCGCAATTTTCGAAAACTCAAGGATTTCAATAAACATGATGGTTGGTTGTTAGTGATTCCAAGCCCGTCAACTACTGAGGTCATTATTCCCGTAAATGCAGTGCATGTTTTTCATCGGGAGATGGCGACGATCTTCCCCCGCTGGATAGCGAGATCCGGCGTCGACCTACCGTCGGCTACCGGGGTCACCAGGTGTCTCCCACCTGCGGGCCACCGCCCCAGCCGGGACAAACTCTAATCTCCCGACTGGTCTCCCGGCATGTGTGGTAGTGTAGTGCATGTTAGTGTAAGTGTATGTAAGGGGTGATGTTAGGAGAAGGAAGAGGAAGGAAAGATCGCGCGCGATCCGTGGCCCGTTTGTTAAGGTACTACTACAGAATTCGCCTAGTATTGATCGGAGAAACCACGGAAAACTAGCGAACAGAGCAGCCAGCCACTAGAATTTTCCAGACAGCCTAGCTGACAAGTTAGTGTCGAAAATCTTGCCACTATCGGCACTCGAAGCTAGGACCTCCCGTTCAGAGGCACTGCAGTGATATCAGTTGATGCACAGAGGCACCTCTCCCGGTCAATGAACATGAGACCTGCACCATTTTCGTAAGCATCCTTTACGCTATTCGAGGGTATAGTTTAAGCAAACAATTTGGTGCCGTTTTTGACCAAATTTTGAAACTATTTGTGAGGCGTCATGTAAAATACACTCAAAAATCGAATAATCCGGTTGAAACTGCAATGTTTTAGATTGATTTTCTTTCCCTGAATAAATTTTTTTGTTCAAATATAGATCTTGAAATAAGGTGGTATATCGTTTTATGAAAATGTGGGTAGTTTTGTGTAATTTTGCGTGAAATATAGGCAGTTAGTAAATAATTATTTTCTCAAAAACGAATCAATTTTTTTCTTAAAATATTCTCCATCTACGTATCAAAGGAATAAAAAATTGTTGCTAGTCCTATTTTAGGCGAACTCTGTATTTTAAAAAAGGCAAAAATATAACATTACAAAAGTACGATATTGAGCAGAGATTTTTGTATTAACTGAATTTTTTTGTAGGACATTCATCCAGCCGACAGGCGGTTACTCTACGTCCCTACGGGGCGCATATTCGACCATACACTTTTTTTTTTTTTTTTTTTTTAATTATGTTTATTGTTCTATTGGTGGTTACATGGTTCAGTATTTTCACACTCTTTCACATGTTTTTTGTGTGGCTTATAACTAAACTAATCTAAAACTATGTCTAATGTATCTACTACTCAGGTGTAGGATGCTCATTGAGTACCTACGCTTAGTTTACATCTGTGAATATTTTTAGGAAGGCATGTATCGGGTGTCTATTACGGATTCGGGTCGGAAAATCGTTCAGAGTGGCTAGGTTGTAATGGGCTATTTGGTTTATGGAGGATATATTTGAATAGAAGTTGTTCGAGAGATGAGCTATGTGGTGGTTGATGGATGGTAGTTGTAGTTCTCTATGGAGTTGATCATTAGAAATGAACCATGGGGCGTGGGTGGCTAATCTTAAATATTTATTTTGGATTATCTGGATTTGATTTATGTTTGTCTGTGAGGCGTTTGTCCAAATGGGGCAGGCATACAACATTAGAGGTCTGATTATTGTTTTATAAAGGGTTATGGCATTGTTTAAGGAGAGTTTGCTTTTGTGATTTAGTAATGGCTTTAGCTGTATTAATTTAATTTTTGCCTGTTGAATTTTCGTTGCTATGTGTGTTTTCCAGGTTAATCTTGTATCGAATTTTAGACCTAAATATTTAACGGTTTGGTTGTATGGTGTCCAGGGGATTACATTGTTATTAACTTGGAGTGGAGTGGGGGTGGCGAATGTTCTAAGAGAGAATATTTTGGCTGTTGATTTGGATGGGTTGAGCTTGATTTTCCATTTTAAGGACCAATCTTCTATGCTTTTTAAATGCAGTTGAATTTTATTACAGATTTGATTTAATGAATGGTTGGACATGAATATGGCAGTATCGTCAGCAAATTGTGCGATATGTGTGTATGGTGAGGTAGGTAAATCGAATGTGTATAGGTTGAAAAGGGTGGGTGAGAGGGGGGATCCTTGGGGAAGTCCTGCTTTTATTTTGCGGGGATTGGAAACGTGCTTTTCTATTGTTACTGTAAATGTTCTGTCTGCTATAAAATTTTTAATGATTTGTAGTAGGTAATTTGGAGTTCCTATGGTTTTTAGCTTATATATTAGGCCTGGGTGCCAAACTCTGTCGAACGCCTGTGAAATATCTAGAAAGGTGGCTATAGTGTGTTGTTTGTTCTGGAAGGCAGTATGGATGTGTTCGGATATTCTAAGTAGTTGGTGTGAGGTGGATAATTTATTGGTGAAGCCAAATTGGTGTTTCGGTATGGTCTGTGTTATGTTTAGGTGTTTATTAAATCTTTTTAGTATTATTTTTTCTAGGATCTTTGATAGTGACGGGAGGAGACTGATTGGTCTATAGCTTTCGGCATGGTTATGATTTTTATGGGGTTTGGGTACGGGGATTATGTTCGAATTTTTCCATATTATTGGATAGTATCCTGTTCTAAGAATTGAATTATATATATTATTGATGTAGGCTATTGTGGGGTTAGGCAAGTTTTTTAATATAATATTGCTTATTTTATCGTGGCCAGGAGCTTTTTTAAGAGGGAGATTTTTGATGATGTGCTTAATTTCATTTGGGAACTGTATTTTATTCTATGTGGAATATTATAATTGGGTGCTGATGCTACTTGTGTTATTTCCATGTGAGCTGAATGTGTTGGAGTACTGTTAGGAGTGAACGATTGCTCAAAGTAATCAGCCAAGGCTTCTGCTTTCTCTATTGGTGAATATTTTTTACCTGATGGTGTGTTTAGAGGTGGTATGGTTGTTTTCTTTTTTAGGATATTTTTGGTGAACTGCCAAAGCGAATTGTTTGATGTGCTCAATGATTGTATTAAATTGTCATAAGTTGAGTGGTTAAAATCTATTATTGCTCTTTTAGTAAGTGTAGTTAGTAAGTTGAGTTCTTTTTTAATGTGAGGCGATTTTGTTACACTCCAAAGTCTTCTGGTTTTATTTTTAGTTTTGATTAAGTTTAGAATGGACTCGGGTAGTTTTGTGTTTGATGTTTTAGTGATATGGGGAGGCTTGTTGTCTTGCAGGGATATTACTGTGTTAATTATTATATTATTTAAGTATGAGATTGCTTGTTCGATTTCCAGTGGGGTATTTAATATTTTAAATTGAGGTGTTTTATTAGTAATTATTTTTTTAAACGTTTTCCAATTAATGTGTGTGTTTAAAGTGTGGGTGGGGTTGTGAGGGGGGGGAATTTGTTGGGTTGAAATGATGACAGGAAGATGATCTGAATCTAATTCGAATATTGGAGAACTGTGAAATTGGACTTGTGTGTTGGTGATTGCAATATCCAATATATCCGGGAATTTGTTATGGTCATGGGGGTAGTGGGTTGGTTCGGGGGAGGGATTATTTGCAATTTTAGATCTGTTATTATTTTACTCAGTTGTCGGCCTGCGGTGTTGGAAGTTCTGCAGCCCCAGTTAACGTTTTTGGCATTGAGGTCGCCAACAACTATTGTAGGCGTGTTTTGTTGGAATAGTGATCGTATATTGGTGCTGTGAATTTTGATTTCAGGAGGTTTGTAGGCTACAATGAGGGTTGTTATTCTATTGTCTAGTGGAAATTTGATGGCTACTGTTTCGATTCCAGGGGTAAGGGGTAAGTTGGTTTGAATGTATGGTACTGATTTTTCTATGAGAATTATAACACCGCCTCCATTAGAGTTTGTTCTGTCTGATCTATGATTATTATATCCGGGTAAATTAAATGTTTCGTTTGGTTTTAAGTGTGTTTCAGTAATGCATGCTAATTTTATATCATTGGCTTTTAGGAAGTACGATAATTCAGTTTTCTTATTTTTGATGCCGTTGGCATTCCAATTTAGCAGATTTAGTTTGTTACGGTGCTGCAGGGCCATGACTGCTGTTAAAGTAAGATGACAATGAGGTTTGAATGTTACTGATTATTTCTGGGATGATTGAGTTGATAATGTTGACGATATGAGTTGTAATGGAGTTGATTAGAGAGTATATGAATGCATTATTGTTATTAATATAATTAATATTATCACTATTATTATAATCATTATTATTATTATTATTATTATTATTATTATTATAAAAATTTTTGGGGTTTCTATTATTTACTACTGGAGGGTTTTGGTTGGGTTGATAAGGTGGATTAGTGTTGTAGGTTGCTGTTGGGTCGAAAGTGAAATTAGGGATGCCATTAGTGGGTGGGAGGAATGGGAAATTGTTAGAAGATACGCGAGGTGAAGTGTTATTGTTGGATCTGGTTCTGGGGTTGGTTGTTGATGGGTTTTTGGGCGGGGGTTCTACATTTCTGCTGTGCGTACCGTTTTTTACTGAGCGTAGGTCTCCACCGTGAGCTCCGTTTGGGGGGTGGGGTTCTGTTAGTTTTTTATAGAACGGGCATTCGTCAGAGCGAATGTCTGCACGATGTGAGCCGTTGCAGTTCTTACAGAAAGGGGTTTGCATTTTATTTGGACAATTTACCGAATAGTGGTCTTCTGAGCAGTAGATACAGGCTAATTTGTGGTTACAATTGTTGCGAGTATGACCGAAGTCTAGACACCTTAGGCATTGTATTGGTCCTTTGATTCTTCGTCTTTTTTCTGCTTTCACTTTTAAATTGCAAATTTCAGTTATTTGTAGTACTATGTCAATGCTCTGCTGGCCGTTGAACTCGGCCGCTACAACTGGGATTGGTATGTTGTTTTTTTGGAGTCTAGTAACACTGATAAGCGAGGGGTACTTCTCTTTGACGTCCTCGTAGATTTCCTGTAGTGATAATGATTGATGGACATTTTTGAAAACTATGGAGAATTTTTTATTTGCGGGGTCGTTATAAGTGTGGAAATTTCTTTTGGTATTTAACAGATGTTTAATTGTGTTCCTAAAGTCAGTTATTGTTTTGAACATTAACTTTATTCGGTTGTTTACTATGTTCCAGGTGAATTGGTTAGAGATGTTGTTTTTATTTCTCTATTGAATTCGGATATGTTTGTTATATTATTCACATAAATTGGTGGGATCTTGACATTTTCATCTTGAATTGGAGTAGAGTTTATGTAATTAAATCTGGAGTCAGGGTCTTTTAGGTTTTCCAAGGGAGCATATCTATTACCAACGGGTACTGCATACACACTATTATCACTGTTGGCTGGTTTTTTAGGAGGATGTTCATTGTTGCCTGGGGGGGTACTGTCACCATGGCCTCTTTTTGCACTGATACTGGTCTTATCACTGCCGTTCATGTTAGCGGGGTCGTGGCTTGCTTGGCCGTTAGGCAGGCCGCTGGCCGCGTTGGTATGACTGACCTTTGTGAATCCTTGTGGTGGGTCGGCGGCTGGGATACCGTTTCCTTGATCGGGGTTAATTGCCTGCAGGTCCTGGCTGGATGCAATGATGTGGTTGAAGGAGCTGCCTGATGAATCTGCGAGGATGTGTTGATCCCCGAGTTGGTCGTAGGCGACTTCCATTTCGGCTGGGTTATACAGGAGCGCCATGGCTCCCGCTATGCTCTGACCTAGGTCAGGGCTTGGTGGTTGATAGCTGCTATTAATGATGGAAAATCAATAGCACGACTTTAAAACGGTTCACTGCACTTGTGGCGTATAAATAACTGTTTGATACACAAACTTTAATTCACTGCTACTGCACTGATGCACGTTGTAACGTTCTGAGCTGCGCGGAGCACGATGTGAACGGGTCGCTAGCTCAGCGCGGAGT